>CAAAJI010000476.1:19272-43623 GCA_900642245.1 Fragilaria radians | reverse complement strand
TACTTATTCTGAATCACTGTTCATGTACAAATGCTCCTAAACACTTTGTGGTTCTCTGAACAATACGGTAGATCCCAAAAGCCTACTGGTTGACGCTCCATTTGCTTCCATCATGCTTTTAACTTCAACTTTCTTCCATGAAAGTTTATTAATTCAAGGTGTACCTTCCGACTGTAATTTTTATCAGTAAAAATACTCGTATAGCTTATTGTTCCTAACTGCATTTCTCTCTGCTGAAATGTAGAAGCAATATTGCAAGTTTAGGCGGCTCAGACCTTTAGCTAATAGAGCTTATTCTTGGTCCGAATCAACTGCTTGCGTGAAATGTGAAAGCGCAAATGATTTTAGTTCACACCATTGATAGAGGTCACAAAAGTGACTTGTGTTGGAAAGGCTGTTAAGTGCACTCAAACTCAAGTTAAAAATACAAACAAAAGCTAATGACTATCCTTAAGGGCCAATGCTAAGTCAAGAGGGATACTCTAGAGTGTTGTTGAAACTTGCATAAATTTTCAACTATGCTCCTTTGATGCCTTGTAAATATACAAATATTGACTTCAATGACCAAATCTTGCCGGAAAATCAAAGTTTAGGTCCACAAATAAATTACAACAAGGGACCAAACTTTCGTTTCGAACATATAAATACGTGGATAACAAGAGACTATAAGATTGACACTATCAGTTGAGTGCACAAATTATAGCTGAATGACATTATGGATGCAGTATCAACAAAATCATCTGGATTATATCTCCATATACGCTGAGGAATACAAGGCTATGTTATGTCATAAGTGTGTGACTTAGTCATTGATATGTAAGACCTATGGAAGGTTGATATATCTTCACACTACCAAATTAATTGGTGAGATACGCATTCCAGTCATAATGGAGGCATAGTTTTGAAAATTTAATGCATTCTTGAACATTGAATCTGAGGGAATACTGAAACTCTAGACGAACATTAGAATAATTAAGGAATAAGTTGAGCATAACTCACGAATAGCAATCAATGCATTAATGGTAATCCTGCATTATCAGTAGTCATCAAATAATTAGGCTTTTTATTGTCAAAATTAATTGGCACGCATTGCAGTTGCTTAATCGATTGACTGAATTGCAAGGGGTCACTTGGTATAATACACTATGATGCATCGGTCAATTTAAGCTACAAAGACAGCCTTGTGATGAAAATGATTCATGTTTATCATTCTAGATCCACCAGTGACTCTATGTGTCAATACAACGAATTTTTTCCTAGTCCCGAGATAGCTATATATATATATGACTCAGAGTGTTGCCTTGTTGATTTGTAACTTGCGTACCATGCGGAAAACGTGTTTGTGCTATGATTGGACCACATCTTCATATTGGCGCCTTACACAACGTGAATACCTGACAGACGAACTTTGAACATATGTGTTGTTATCGAAGAAAGTTAATATCCTTGTCGAAATCTCATGCATTCTGTTTCGGCTTTGCTTGTGTCAGAGTGGACATTTGAGGTATTGATATGCTATCAGTCATGTGTGTGAATTCACATGATTGGTCACAATTGACAAGAAATCATAAGTGATGCCTAGATGTTCTTCCAGTCTTCATTGAATCAAACAATGAGAAAAAGATGGAGGCATTGCAACATTACTTTGTGCTCTCCTCTTTAGGATTATGATCGGGAATATTATATATTCTAGCAGTGGAATTGTTCTAATAAAACTAGTCATTAGCCGTTTCTTGGCTACACAGATTGGATTATTAGAGGTAAGATCACAATAATACAATCCAAGCTCAAGATAGGAAATACTGTCATTTTTTTTGTCTTCAATCCTTGGAGCCAATTTCATTTTAGTTTCAGTATCATTTTGCTCGTAAAGGCTCTCTACCATGTACTGTAATGACAATTTTGATAGCAGCTGCAGGGCTTTTTGCTTTCTAATATTCCATAGTTGCCAAGGAAAAGTCTCAATAAGGTTCCTGTTCAGATTTTTGGGATGAATCTGGAATGGTACTACTAAAGCGACAAATTGGTTCCTGAGAAATCGTGTCAGGTAAAGGGTTAAGGTTTTTAGCTTTCGTAGAGAGGGAATAGGGCAATACGCATGGTACTTTTTTGTCATAATTGGTAGCCTTGTATCCCTATCTCTACTGCAGTAATATATCCAGTTCACATGAGATTCACAAGTTCTTTCCTGTCCTGGTCAGCTCCGTCAGTCGCCGCTTGTGCCTCCAAAGACTGTTATTAAACGTCTAACTATCAATAATCACCGGTCAGTCTTCTTTTCTGAAAATGGCCAAGGATGACCATAGTATTCCAGTTCAACCAGAACATTTACCTTTGGAGGGAGATGCGACGGCAACGTTACAATTGGGTCCAACAACTACGGATGGTGCTAGTAGTGTGAGTGCGAATACTGGTACTATTCTAGAGAATTCTCGAAATAACAACAAAGATAATGTTGATGATGACGATCCACCCTTTACACCCTTGGAATTGGAAGATTTACAATTCACCGTGAACAGCAGTCATAATCATAATTTCAGAACTTCCAATCTTTCCGAGGAGGAGGACTCATTCTCGAAAAACTGTTGGAATTATACAATTATGGGTTGTTTCATGATTTTGACCATGATTGCAGTTCTAACGACAACGTTATTCTTATTATTACGACCACTGTATGCTACCAACGATGACCCCTATATGAATATACGGAGTTATACATCTTTGGAAAACGTGCGACAATATTTGATTGACAATCAAATTAGTTCGGAAGTTGCTCTGTACCAAATTAACAGTACACGTTACAAGGCTGCAACCTACATGACACAATTTCGTCTCCCACCCGATCAAAAGGACATGAACGACGTAACAACATCATCCTTGATGGGATTATGGTTAGATACGTACGTCATGACACTCCTTTATTACAGTCTTAACGGTCCTGAATGGGATGTCAACATTGGATTCCTACAGCCTGATTCGTCTACTTGTGAATGGTTCATCCCCGTTACTATTCAGGGATCCGATAGTTTACCTATTACTATACCCTACGGTGCAAGTTGTAATAGTGATGACTACAATCAAGGACGTGTCCATGCCATTCAAATGTGTACGTTTTCGTTACATCCATTATTTTCCTTTCCTTGTTTTTTCTTGCTAACCTTACACTCCTTTCAATTTATTGTTAGTTCAAATGCCAGGATCCTATGGTACTATACCACCTGAACTAGGTCTCCTAACATCACTGGAATATTTACTCTTATCTGAACTTTCCATCACTGGAAGTCTTCCCACGGAATTGGGACGATTGACGCAATTGCTACTGCTTCGCGTGAATGCTAATTCGATAACTGGTAGTATTCCGGATACATTTCAATCCTTGACGAATCTACAAGTCTTGAATTTTGTCGATAATCAATTGACAGGCAATATACCCAATTGGATAGGAGATTCCTGGTCATCCAACTTGCAACTATTGGGATTATCAGAGAATCGATTGGAGGGGACACTACCCACCTCACTTGCCAAGATGTATAATTTGTTGGTATTGGCATTGGATAAGAATTACGATCTAACGGGAGATACTATACCCATCTCTCGATTGACGAATTTGGAATTATTGTATTTGCAACAAAATCAATTCCGTCATCGGATTACTGATATTTTTTTATATCAATTAACGAAATTGCAAGTTTTGGATATCAGTGACAACCAATTTTCGGGAGAAATTCCAGTTCATTTGATGAATTATCCTGCTCTCCAAATCATGGATGTTAGTTATAATCAACTCTCCGAATTTCCCAATGTTATTCAACCGAATGGAGATATCAATATTGTTCATAACAATATGACTGTGGATCATACGAATTTACAATTCTTGGCATTGCATAATAACCAACAGATTTCGAATATAGAGATACCCACAACACTTGCCTATTTGACGAAATTGACACATTTGGATTTAACCGGATTACAATTCACCGGAACAATGCCAGAATGGTTGGGCAATGAAGTGACGACACTGTCATATCTTTTTTTAGCAGATATGCCCACCCTAACACCTGGATCGATACCTGAATCCTTTCAAAGTTTACAAAACTTGGTCGATCTTAGTTTGCAGAATTCCTCAAGGACTGGACCTATCCCATTATGGGTCGAAGATTGGGATAGTGTTCAATTGTTGGATCTAAGTGATAATGAACTTACTGGAGAATTACCTTGGACAGTCACGGACATGATCAGTCTTCGTTTTTTATTGTTGCATAAGAATCGTTTGAAAGGTACAATCTCGGAAGAATTTACCTCGGGAACTAAACGATTTGGTACGTGTCAGGATGGTCTACAACTGTACATCTCATCCATCAAACGTTTGTGTGGCTTTTGTTTTCTTCATGAAATTCTTCCTCACGGTTGATGTTTCTAATCTCCCTATACATATATTGTCTTCGTTCGTTCCAATAATCTATCTCAAACCCCTTCCATATATGAAACACGTAGACTTGATCATGTTGGATCATAACAATCTGACTGGTGACTTGAACAACTATTGTAATGCAACTGCAGGCTTTCGAGATCAAACGTACATTACTGCTGATTGTAATGCAACCTCTCCCGATTCATCCGCCCTAATTTCTTGCGAATGTTGTAATCTTTGTTGTTCATCCTACAATGATTCAACATGTAATGACGAGGATCAATTAGCACAATACAACCCTGAATGGCAAGATGGATATCAACGTACTGGATTTCAGGCGTATCGCTTTTCACCCCCAAATGAAACTAGAGAGTAACTGGAAAAGGACACTTTAACACTTCTCAATAACTATGATTTCAATGTAAATTTTTATAAGAAGTTTAGTTCAACATAAATAATGTCATTGATTAAGAATAAAACAGGAATAGTGCATCAACTAGCACATTATTTTACCAAACAAAAGGCATCACACAGAATTGCGGCAAAACCTACTATTCTTAAAAAAAAGAAACTCAACTGACAATTAAGATATATCAAATTTTAATTTGTAAGCAAATCATATACTGAGTTAACTTACGCTCAATGTAGAAATTGTGATTCATGCAGGGAAACCTGTTGTAAAGTCATATCTCAGGCATAACGATATCAAACTGGCGCGAGTTGAATAATACAAAAAATTGTAACAAATACATTTTCGGAATACAATATCTTATGTGAGACTAAACAAGCTAAGGAACAAAAATATGAATGAACTAAAAGAGACAACATGAGCAAAAAAAACAAATCCACAAATACAAGCACTATTTTGCTTATTAATAAAGTCTCAAATTTTAAAATTTTAACATTCTTCATATTTTGATACAAGCACAGTTTGTATACCAGAATAAGCTTCATTTTCCAAATGGTGATGTTATCTGTATAGTTAATCTCCTTTGAATATCTTTGTCTATACACTCTTGTTACACTGTGAGAGCAATGATGAAGTGTGTAATTCAGTTCATTACCTTGATTTCATCCATAATTAATTCAATTCATTCCTGCCGGCAATTCAACTCCAACTAAGCATTACACCAACAAAGAATTGATGGTAAGTGATATTTCCTTCAGCTTAATCAATGGATTTAAACAAGCTCAATGCTACTAGCTCTAGTCAAATTGCATCTAAATGTTCCTTCCAAATATTTGAACCAAAATCAGTTGACATCTTATGCATGATAAGTGCGGAATTAAAAGAGTTGATCAACACAGATGATCACCATCAATTTCATACAACGTGTAGTTAATGAACTGGAACCTAAAATGGTTATGTCGTGGTGATTGTTTTTAAATTCCAGAAACAAGATTTAGTATTAGGGTTTCTGATGTATCGTTTGGATGTACCAATTTATAGGTGCTCAGTAGCGCAGAAGGGTGTAAAACAGAAGCATAGTACGTTACAATATCCAAAGCCAAAGAGGAAATCAATTTGTATATATCGTCTTGAACAATATTCATGTGGAAGTGAATCTACCAACTCTTGTTAAAACTGATAACATTGGTGCCATGTTAATATCGGAAAAAACGCATTGACTGGCATATGCACCCAATATGTTGACACATGTTATCACCTTGTCTGTCAATGTATCAAAAACAGTGTTATCAAGATTTGTACCATTGAAAATGACTCTCTTTTGGTCACTACAGGCACTCGTCAGGAATTGTAGGAAAAGGCATACTTCGATTTGTTTGGCAGACAATACTGAGATTTGAGCTGGCTGATTGTTTCAGTATATAGGAAGGGTGTTGAGGATAATGTGTCTACCATCATCAGTAAGGCCTTGCAAAATTGGTGTTACTCTATGTAATAATGATGGTGGAATTATAGGTTTTACTCTTGGTATTCGATAATATTGGAATTGCAGTTGTTGAATCCAGGAAGAATGAATCTATCTCAATAAATGAGGTAAAGTTAGGACAAGATTTACTGGAAACGCATTTTTGGATATGATTACCCTTTTTTTGAGAATCACCAACTAACAAAATAATCTTTCTTCCGCTCTTTTCCAAGAAAAAGTTGATTTCCCAATAGTATATACATTTCAATTCTATTCATGAATAGTATCAAAGTTATTCAAATTCATTCCAATACAATGCCAAACATCCCAAACTTTTTGCAATGTGTTACAATCATGCACTGTGATGGATAAATCACATGGTATAAGGTTACAAATGATATCTATCCACTATCATTTTCGAGAATTTGCACAGGATTCAAATATAGCAAGGTTGATCTCTTTTTAATTGGACTTGCCTTTTTCTTTATGATTCATCCAGATTTGCAAAAGTTTAGGATACGAGGAGGAAACGTGGAGGAAAGACTCTCTTCGCCAATAGAAAAATGAGTTTTTTTATAATTGGCCAACCATAAAAATTGGGGACCGTAGCATTCGTACGTACCCTTAAAATACTACGAACGAGGGAAACGATGACACCACCCACTGTTTGGAACTTGTGTCTCTAATTCAATTTCATCTCTCGGAATCCGCAAAACAAACGAGTTTGTTTTTTCGACCTTTCATCCTTTTGTTACAGCTTTGTTCCATCTTGGGTAAGAGGTCAAGATTGATAAGGACTCTAAAGTGATTGACTTTCTTGTGATGTAGCCAATGATATTCATCATCATCATCATCATCATCATCGACAACAACTTGCCGTGACAAAAATGACTTGACGACGACTTGACGACTTGCCCACCCGAAAGCCCTACCAGGAAACCTACCAAGACACCTACTAGGACACCTACACGGGAACAAACTCGGAATCCTACATACGAACCCCACTTTGAATCCTACATTCCATCCAATCTTATGATTCCACAAGGTTGCTCTGCAAAGCAACAGCGTCGGAAGGAGACCAACTTGTTGCTTGCAATTTTACATTCGTATCCCAGAATTGCAAGCATGTTTCGTCCTACAACATGTATGTGTTACTTTGGATTTTACGGCATGAGCAAATCTCAACACAAATTGGATTGTGTGACTCATGTTACGTTTGTGAATAAAAATATCTCATGATGTAAGTGAAAGGGACTATACCCACCGTGATTGGATGTCGTACACAATTGGAATATTTTTGTCCTTGTCAAACAATCGTTTTCAAGGTACAATCCCCTCATCTCTGGGATTGTTGACCTGGATTGGTTGGTTTATTTTATGGAGAGCAATACATGAACTGGAACAATCCCATCCTCCATTGTATCCTTGACACTGTTACAAGGTATGTCGTTGAGTCGAAACAAATTAACTGGGACAATTCCATCCTTTATTGGTTCCATGGAATTATTGGCAAATTTGGATTTGACACACAATGAATTGACTGGAACAATTCCAACATTCCTGGAATCCATGGTCAGTCTGCAAGGAATTATTTTGTCCAACAATAACTTGAAAGGTACTGTTTCAAGGTTTATGGTGCTGTCGTGTCTACATCAAGGTTGATTGCAACAAAGTCATATGTGATTGTTATTTCTGTTGATATACTTCACTTTTACTTTGTGTATTCGTTTGCAATTTCATTTTGGTGTCTAAGGAGTTTTTACTTGGTTTTTCTCCATTTCATGTATAACTACTACGTTAGAGTGTATTTGATTTTTTGTGACACCAGAAAGAGATAATTACCCACACAGAGGGAAGCATGTGGCTAAAACAATAGATACTTGAAATTTGACAAATGCATGTTGTTCCATGTGATATGAAAATGTAGCTTCTTAATGAATTGTATGTGCCTTTCCGTCCTCACTTACACTCAACGGCATACTATATATGCCCTTTTGCTCGTAGGACATCAAAGTGTTGAGTAACTGGACCTTTTTCTGTCAACTTATTTGCAGCATCCAACATGACAGATGGAAAAATAGGAATTGCAGCACTGTGGAAGCAACTGTCATTATTTGTACAGTTTGAGGACTAAAGGAGTTAAAAACGGTTCTACAATATTGACAATACGCTTACCTCAAATTAGTTTATGCCTTTCCGTCCTCACTTACACTCAACAGCATACTCTATATGCCCTTTTGCTCGTAGGACATCAAAGTGTTGAGTAACTGGACCTTTTTCTGTCAACTTATTTGCAGCATCCAACATGACAGATGGAAAAATAGGAATTGCAGCACTGTGGAAGCAACTGTCATTATTTGTACAGTTTGAGGACTAAAGGAGTTAAAAACGGTTCTACAATATTGACAATACGCTTACCTCAAATTAGTTTATTTGTGGACAGTAAACTAATTTTATTTTGAAGGTTTGGATACAACAGGAACCCCATAAAATAAAGTAAGGGATCAGTGATAACAGAGATTCTTCTAACGCGAGTCAAAAAATAACAATAATGATCATGAAGGAGGAAGAATGAAAAAAAAGAAAAAGATTTATTTGCCAAAGTGTTTAAATATTTGGGTAATTTTTTGAGAAGGAATGTGTCAATTTCCTTCCAATGACAATAAGTATTTATATTACTTTGATATGTTGGAATGATTTGATTGTGTTCCGAGAGGATTTTGTTGTTGTTGTTGTGGTTGTGGTTGTTGATGAGTATGTTGTTTCGAAGTCCATAATTCTAGGAGAGCAATTGCATATACTACAACATCTTGTGAATCTGTATCCCAACCAATGTTAGTAGTAGATAAGGACGATGATGATGATTGTTGTTGTGGATATTGTTGCTGTTGTACATCTCTTGTTGATGCTTCGAGATACGGATCAGCCGTTCGATTCCAATATTCAGGATGAATTCTTTTTTTGGGTGTCGATTGATTCACAGAGGAAGTAGTTTGTTCCTTCTTGTTATTGTCATGTTGTTTGTTATTATCATGAACAATTTGGAATGTCATGCTGGGAGTATCGATGGAATCATGACTAGTTTGGAGAAACGAAAAAAGACAGAAATCAAGGGGTGAGAGGGGGAGAATAACTTTTGGCTGTTTATCAAAACAAAAATATGTAGTGAAACAAAGAATATAATTACCTTTCATTGGATAATAAGGATGATGTATTGTTATATGTTGCTGTTTGTCTTGTAGCACAATGACCATGACTATCAATGATCATTGGTCTCCTCATCGAGACTGAAGGATTGTAATGTCTTACGAATTGTCCTGCATGGTTGTAATTCTCATATTCGTATGTATGATGACGATAGTTATCAGATACACCATGGGATAATCTCATATATTTCTGTATAGCCTTTGGATGATAAGGATGATGATGCTGATGCTGATTGGATTGTAATTTTTGTTGTTGTTGTTGTTGTTTCTGTTGTTGCTGCTGCTGCTGCTGTTGTAGTTGTTGTTGTAGTTGCAAATTGACAGAATTACGTGCATCTCGAAGTGCATGACTAACCTTGGATCGAATTAATTTTGGTGATGCCTCACACCAATCGTCATCATCGACATCGACATTCTCATTTTCCATGGTCCTTGTAGTACCATTCGTAGTTTCTGTTGTTGTTGTTGTATTCGTAGTAGTATTCATAAGGATAGATTCAGTCGTTTTTGTTTTTGACGTTGTTGTTGTGGTTGTCGAACGAGCCAAGAATCGTCGTCCTTGTTCATGTGCTTCTTGTATCAAGGATTGAACAATAGCACGCTTGACAGATCGAGGTGCATCCAAAGCATACTTCACAACATGAATCTGTATCATATTACGAAAGACAACATTTCCAGGATTTCGATAACATAATGGTCCTCGTCCAAGAAGAATATCCTTCTTGGCATTGATTTCTTTCATTTATCCTCTTTTGAGACAAGAAAGTTTTGCGCGTATATTATTATATTGTCAAAATGACTGATGGAAAAGGAATGAATGGTGTTTGTTCTAATGTTACAGTCAACGAATGGAGTGAAGTAAGACTAACTGAATCAAGTGTGATGGATGTATGACGTTGTTAGTGATGGAGTTCAGTTTTGGATGGATGACTGAATGTATATGGAAATCAAACCTTTCGAATATCGGAACAATCAGGAATCACTTACTTCAACAATTTTTCAAAAAGGGATTCAATAGCTCGTTGCCTCGTTTGTAAATTTGTTCGGACTATGTAGATGCATTCTTTTGTATTTGGTCGCATCTACACACGAAATAATAATATCTGCACTACGATGCCCAACCAACAGTAAAAGATTACCTAATGGTTCCTTCCTTAATTCCATGTCCCATCTGTTGCAGTTTCCATAGAACTTGAAACCCATGTATCGATTTTACAGGCTTTTATTGGAAAAAATTTCATCGTTATTATTCGAAGACACATACATCCAATAGTTAAAGAATTTTGTAAGTTACAAAACGATATACATGAATAGTATGAAAAGAAAAGCCATAAGCAAACGTATATATAGGGGAGCATCTCTTTTTTTTATTGTTTATTTGATTTTTCACGATTACCAAATAATGTTTCTTTGGTAGGGACAACAATAATACATAATTCCAATACATAGTATTCCTGTATATAGTATATCTCTCAATTTCAGTTTTTATCCAATGATACCCCACACATGTAAGCCCACCCATCCCCCCCCCCCACATCATCATTCCCAGAAAAAAAATTCTTCACCCACAAGAAATTACGAATCGACTAAAAACAACTTCATGTTTCCAAAAAATCAATATCCAAAGAAAATTACGTAGGGATGAGATAGTTCATACTAATTGTAAACCATTCTCATGAAATAAAAAAATGGCTAAATGATAAGGATGGAAAAATATCTGGTCAAGCATTTCGTAAAATAACGGGGATTTTGTTGGCAGGAATATCCGATTAAGGCCCCAAAGTAATAGCAATGGCTTTTTTCCAAACGCATGTTCTGTTACAGGTTGCAAGAACTATGGTCCCATCTTCTGCTTGAATGCTAAAAGGCCTAAAATAGCAAACTAGAGAGACAACTCTGTAAAACAAGAAAAGAAAAGTCAATGACATTTTAGCAGCATAGCTAGAGACAAATAGTAAGCTGATAACAATTACATACAACCTAAGCCAGGCTTAATTGTCTTTTCACCAAACCCTTTTAAGGGGGAAATCAAATCTTACCTAAAAAGTATTTTTGCGGGAGAAGCAAGAAACTCCTTAAAACTTGACTCTCCCTCTCCAAATCTCACATTGAAGGCCTACAGGAGTAGCTGCTGTCTGGAGGAGTAAACCTCAAATCCCTCGTGACAGCACAAACCTGGGGCCTGGTGAGATGTCCGTTGGGTTATTGATCGGTTTTTCTGGCACCTGGGAAGAGTACAAGATATTAACGGCCATATAAGAGACATTTCTACTTTGTGGGATTACTTTTTTTAACAAAGTTTTTGCAAGGCAGACTGTAAACACTGGGAAGTGCGCACGTGGAGGCTTAGGCCCAAGCAATTCAATAAACCAAGCGCAATTATGGCGGCAACAATTCAGATGTTATGTATGTCATGGACGAATTGATGGAAGGAAACAAGCTATTCAATTTACACAAACACCATTATACAAAACAAACGGAGAGGCAAATACTAAGCTTATTTTGAAAGTTCTCAATAAAACTAACAGTCTACTGAAACAAAAGGAAAGAAGCAAACCACGTCAGACTAGGAGTAGAGTGTGAAGGGAGAAAAGGACTATTGCTTCAAAAATCAGATTTCTTAATAGTTAATGACGATTCGTATCATTTGTCCGTGTGGATTTATTGTGCTATTTATCTAAAATAGAGTCTCAAGCTTTTTCTAAAAAGAATCACAATCTCAGTAAAACTACGGAAGCTTTCATTTTTCCTGATTCATGCCTTTGTGCCCATTCTTGTGTAATTTGTTATTTCCTGGTTACATGGAAGTGTATATCAGGTGCTATCACCCTTAGCCAAGATGACAATAATAACTCGTAGTAGCAAGCAAGTCAATGGGACAGAAGTTCGGATTTTCAAATAGGAGCTATCATTAGCTTGCAAAGGATTGATCAATCCTCTTGGGACAGTACAAATAGAATAGTAAGGAGGGAACCTTCCTTGTATGCTTGTGCAATTTGTGCTCAAGCCATGTCTTGGGGTCTCTTGATTTTTTTATCATCCTAAGGTAAGCCTAATTGCCCAGACTTCAGAAGTTAATGCTTATTTTCTCAAGTTCCTAGAAGATTGTCTTTAGAATCTTGATTAAGACATGAACATCAAAATCTGGTTTAGATTATGATATATTACGTTGACAATAAATATTTCTATCAATTCATTGGAATTGGAAGGCTAGTATCCAGTTCTTATGTCTGCCTTGCAAAAACTTCACTAATTAAAGTAATCTCGAAAGTGGAAAACCTTAAGATGTGGCTTTAAGGACTTGTACGTGTCCCAGGTTCCGAAAAACCCGTTTGTTATCCCACCATTGCTCACCGGGCCCGGGGCTTTTGCTTTCACGAGAGATTTGAGATTTACTCCTCCACGCTGCAACTACTAAGCTGAGAGCATCAACAAGGATTAGGATACGAGTTCTCAGTTTATGCTCAGAGATGGAGAGCCAAGATTTTCAGAGTGTCTTGTTTCTCCCGCAAAATGCGTTTCAGGTAAGTGTTTTCGGGTGTTGATTTGCTTAAAAGTTGTTCCCGGCTTGCTATTTTTCTGTAGCTATGCTGCTACAATATTATAGACTTTGTTGATTCGCCCGAAAAGGCGTTTTTGGAATACCTTAAACCACTTCTGACTATTACATCCCTTCAAGAGTTGGAACTTCCTTATTCGGCGCCATACCTCGCCCTCGATTGGTTGTTCAATTTTTCTAATTTCAATGCATTCTCTTTAGATCGTCAAGTTCAACGCTTTTCCATGGCACTTATCTTTTTTGCAACAGGGGGAAGATCTTGGGAAGTAAATCAAGGTTGGTTAACGGATAATGATGAATGTTTATGGTATCAAAGTAACGATGAGAGTGTATGTGTTAATGGAACACTACGAGTACTTTCACTAAAATACAATACCCTGAATGGATTACTTCCGAACGACATTTTTCTGCTTAGCTCACTTACATACTTGAATTTGAGAGGTAATCAAATGAAAGGCACAATTCCATCATTGATTGGAGCATTACAAGATTTGGATTGGCTGGACTTGGCCGAAAATAAATTTACAGGGACAATTCCATCATCTGTTGGATTACTAACAAATCTGATAAAATTAGATTTATTTTATAACAATTTCGCAGGATCTATTCCTTCGTCAATTGCGGCATTGAAAAATATGACAGCATTGAGTGTGGCATATAATTCCCTGAGCGGATCCGTTCCAAGTGTATTTGGTGTGCTTCCAAAGCTTACATTTTTGGATATGTGGGGCAATTCTTTTGATGGATCCATTCCAAGTGAATTTGGTGCTATAAATCTTACGTTTTTGAAAATTTGGGGCAATTCTCTTGATGGATCCATTCCAAGTGAATTGGGTCTGCTTACAAAGCTTACGTATTTGAATCTTTGGGAAAATTCTCTTGTCGGATCAATTCCCAGTGAAATTGGTCAATGTAGAGGACTTATGTTTTTAAATGTTTGGGAAAACTCCCTTGATGGATCCATTCCAAGTGAAATTGGTCAATGTAAAGGACTTCAGTATATGAGTCTTGGTAACAATGCTCTAGATGGATCCATTCCAAGTGAAATTGGAGCACTTACACATTTGGAATATGTTGATATTTTAAACACTGATCTGACTGGTACCATTCCTGAATCTCTATGCTATCAAGGGTTAAACCTTAGCTTTAGTGGTAATGTCACATGCACTTGTTGCTGAAATATCAAGTGCTCTTGTTACTGAAAACTCAGAAGCGCCATTTAACAACTTAATGTTTAAATATTTCTCTATATGTCTGTTTCTTGCTATAGCCATTATTTGAAAATTTAAGCATCTGTTAAAATGCTTTGTAGAAGGCATTTTACTGCCTTAATGTCCCATTGAATCTCATACTTCCAGGAGTTACTGTTTTTATCCTTGGCTAAGGGTGATAGCACCTGCAATGATCACTTCCACCTATCCCAGTAGTAACGTAGCAAGCACAAGATTGGGCGCAAAGGCACGAAGTCAGGAGAAATGCCAGCTTCCGTGGTTTTACTACGCTTGTGATGGAACATTTTTAGTGTGACAACTCAGATTCGTTGGAGGAAGCTTGAAAACGGATAGCGGACCTTTATTGTATTTTTTTAGCAAAAAGGCATTGAAAGGTTTGCTATAATTAAGGACATGTATGGAGCGAAAATAAAGGAATCATTGCTTGATGTGCTTGCCTTGGTTTTTGACTGTTGGAACTCTCACAGTACCCACTTCTTAAACTTTCTTTGCAAGTTTGGTTGATATCCAACAAGCCTCTGGATACTCTTAATCGATGCTATTGTTTGTTCCATTATCAGAGCAAAAGCATCTAGATGCTCAATCTCACAAAAATTTCATGCATGGGATTCTCCTGTTTTACAGAAAAGGTTTTTCAAATGTTGCTCTTGCTATTGGAGATAACTGTTCCACCAAATTGCAGTCCTACAAGGGTGGCAAATTTGTTTTTGTTAAACATGATAGCCATAGACTGAACTATAATCTCTATTAATTGATTGCATTCTTGGCTACATGTGCCTTTTTTGCACAATTAAGGGACAAGCTGAGCTTGGTAAACACACAAATTTATCACCACTTTTATGCAAATGCAGCTTGCTGGTCACCCACAAGTGAAATGGTATGTAGATACTTTGAACTTCTCAAAATCGAATCAATATTATGACAAGGTCATTTCAGGATGGCAATTTGCCTATGTTTATGAAGAGACATTATCTAGATTGTGCATTTACAGTATATTCAGACCAGCATTGCAGACTAGCAAGTTGTATTGTTGAAGATCAGTCTGGTGTTGTGACGATGCAACAATGGCAGCAGGGAGGGGAGGAAGACTTTTGCTCTAATCCAAAACGAAGAATCAGAGTGAGTAGTTGTCCATCTTCTGTGACATTTTAACCTATACCGTGATGATGATGAAACTTATGAGCTCAACACCAATGTTGTCAGAGCAGCTTTACTCAACAAATTCAAGACGTGAAATATAGTTAGGCTCCCCTGAAGCTGGAACATTGATTGTTAAATCAAGATTCATTTGTCCAGTAAGCAACATCTGTACATGACAATTTAGTGTTTGCATAATACTAAAAATTGTCAATGAGTACATTCCACAATTAGTTATCTCTAGGATTTTGAACGACATGGGGAATAATGATTCATTCTCCATGGGTGAGACTATAGCATAATTTATACCTGACTGCTTCCTACGAGAATAAATATGGAATTGGAACCCCTGAATATAAGTGCAATTTTTCCAAATCGATAATATAGCAGGACGATGGTCAGTATAGGATGGCGATCAATCACCACTATTTCCTAGTTCCACTATTTTGGGGGAGTTCGAAAATGTTCGGACGTCACATCATGATGTCACACGTGTCCTGGATCTTTCGACTGCAATAATCCGGTGGTGCTGCTGGTAAATCATGTATCGAGGTTTGTACTATCCAACCAGTATATATCTACTGTACCGACAGTAAAAATGCACCTCGACTTTTTCCACGTGGATCTAATCCATCCAATCGGCATACGACAAATCCGAACAGATGAAGTTCGAAGATGCCCTTGTGTGTCATGAATTCGAACCCCCCCCTAAATTCTCCCAGCGCCGCGTAGGAAATATAGTAGTAACCTATAATAATTCAAGATCAACAACATGATACGTGTACAAAAAATCGAACATTAACCTCCTAACAAACGTCATAATAATATTCGTGTATTCTGAAACGACGAGTGCGTGCCATCGCAAGTAAGAGTAAAAATACAAACCCAATCAAGAGGATTGAGTATATACATTCACGTACGTTTTTAGAATTTATTGTTCAACCTACCCTTGTGTTTTGTCTTTCCTCTCTTTGGAACAAAATCGAAAAGATTTTGGAGATTGATTGATATAGAGCTTCTTCCAAAGGCTTATTATAGAGCAAACGAATCGAATATATATATATATATATTGAGGATTCATCCATCATCATCGATTGGAACGAAAACGTAGAATTCAAAGAGAGAGAGAGAGCCACTTTTGGAATTCTTGCCAACATCAAAAGTACTGCTACGAAATACGGATATAGGAAGAATCACGGCTACGCATATAACAATTCGATAATCTGTGAAAATTATGATTGCCAAGGAAAGAAACGTTGGAGTCTGGATACTATTCCTATCATGTATAGTAGTACCCTGTAAGTCTTTTCATGTCTCATCTTCCTCGTATATGACGGGAATGACAACATTCAAGTCAACAACAAGAACAACAACAGCATCAACGACTACTACTCAACTTTGGGTATCCCAATTGGATCCACCAACGACAACAGCATCAAAATCCTTTGACGACGACAAGAATCAGGATGATGATAATAGTAATGATATTACTACGTCAATGGATAATAATGCTATTCCATCACGTCTTCGGATTTCTGGTACAGGAATTCCTCCTAGGAATAGTCCCATTCAATTATTGGATGCATCGACGTATGAATCACAACTCTTACAACGTTGGACTGCATCACCCGAACAACAAACAGGATTTGATTGGGAAATGGAAAAGGCTCGTCGTTGGGTAGCAGGATTGCGTGTCCGAGACGATGGACGGTGGGTCGTACCCAAAAATTATGGTTTCTTATCCAATCCCAGTCGTGCTGCCGTAGGAAGAATGGACACGTTGTCAAGTACATCCAATCCTGCAATGGAGGATATTCCCAAACCAGTCCAATGGTATGATGTTGCCAAATTAGTGACGATCAATGTCTTGAATTCTCTACAAATCTTTGGAAATTTGGGTAACATGGCACCTGTCCCGGATGCTGTCATTCAAAAATATGAGGGATCCTTCCTTTCCTTCCTAACTGGTGTATTGGGGGGTGACTTGCAAACACTTGCGGGAGGGCCACTCTTTTTATTGTTGGCACAATATTATAAGGAATATGGTCCCATCTTTAACTTGTCCTTTGGTCCCAAATCATTTTTGGTAATTTCTGATCCTGTCATGGCAAGACATATATTACGTGAATCACCACCCGAACACTACTGTAAGGGAATGTTGGCAGAAATATTAGAACCCATTATGGGCAAGGGTCTAATCCCAGCAGATCCAGCAACATGGAGAGTACGTATATATATATATATTTACAAATGTGTGTCTTTTTTTTAGGAAAACAACAGACTCACAACCTTTTTTTTCCTACTCTTCATTCTTTTACAGGTTCGTCGTCGAGCCATCGTACCAGGATTTCACAAACGTTGGTTGTTACGAATGACTGATTTAGTTGCCGATCGTGCCGACATTTTAGTCCATGATTTACGTTCCAGGGTATCATCCTCAACACCCATTGATATGGAAGAACGATTCTGCTCCGTCACATTGGATATTATTGGAAAGGCTGTCTTTAATTATGACTTTGGTTCCGTCACGAAGGAATCTCCTATTGTCAAGGCTGTCTACCGAGTCCTACGAGAAGCCGAACATCGTTCCTCTTCGTTCATACCCTATTGGAACTTACCCTATGCCGATAAGTGGATGGGAGGACAAGTAGAATTTCGGAATGATATGACCATGTTGGATGACATTTTGGCAGATCTTATTAATGATGCCATCCTAACACGACGAGAGGCAACCATTGAAGAATTGGAAGAACGTGATACTCAAGATGATCCCTCCCTCTTACGATTCTTGGTTGACATGAGAGATGAGGACCTTACCTCCTCTGTCCTACGTGATGACCTAATGACAATGCTCATTGCTGGTCATGAAACGACTGCGGCCATGTTAACATGGACGTTGTTTGAATTGGCAGCCAATCCACCACTCTTTAAGGACATTCAACAAGAAGTCCGACAAGTCCTGGCCAATAAGGAACGTCCGTCCTATGAGGATATATCTGCCATGACGAAATTACGTTATAGTCTATTAGAGGCATTACGATTGTATCCAGAACCACCTGTCCTTATTCGACGTGCACGATTATCCGATCGTCTCCCCACGGGTGGATCTGGATTGGTCGGAGGTATCCCCGTCCTTCGGGGGACGGATATCTTTATCTCTACCTGGAACCTACATCGATCTCCTGAATTATGGGATGATCCCGATACGTTTGATCCGAGTCGTTGGGAACGACCCTTTCAAAATCCTAGTGTACAGGGATGGAAGGGATATGATCCATCCAAGGTGACTGGATTGTATCCCAATGAACAAGCTGCCGACTTTGCCTTCCTACCCTTTGGTGGAGGAGCACGAAAATGTGTTGGTGATCAATTTGCCATGATGGAAGCAGCTGTGACAATGGTATGTGTGTTTGGATTAGGCGCGTGTTTTTTATCGCGTGTGTGTGTATATGTATATATCAATGGGTACTTGTCATTGTCATTTATGATTGAATTTATGTATCATGTTTTGTATTCTTTTCTTGAAACTACCTGTCTAGCTTGCTTCCTCCAATAGATATTATAGTTCTCTCTCATACTCACATTGTCCCACCATTACTTTCGTTTACTTTAGAGCATGATGTTGAAGAATTTTGATTTTGCCTTTGTTGGAGAAAAAGAAGATGTGGGTATGAAAACTGGTGCTACGATCCACACCATGAATGGACTTTACATGAAAGTACAAGAATCAGATCCAACCAAGATATCATCCTCAGACACATTTTCTTGGTGGGAACGTCAACATCAACTCAAGGCAGGTAAAGTTAGTCATGCAACCACGGCTGTTGAATAATTTAATGATTCTTGGCTACAAGTGACCAAAGATTCTAGAAAGAATGTGTCGGACATGGCACATGCTGGAATATCTACATAACTATTTTAATTCATCCTTTAAAAAAGCACATATTATGGATCAGGATGAACATCTTGTATGGTGGCATCATATTGGATGTCGTTACTTCGATGTTGTAAAATGCCGCTGTTATTGAACACTTATTAAAGCAACATATATTCTCCAATTCTTGACAGAAATGCTTTACGGTACCGGCCATGTTAAAGCAATATATTTTCTAATGCTTTATGGTACGGCCTTATATTAGGAAAGCATATAATACGCTTGCATTTTTATTGTGAATAGTTGTTCTATTCTACTAGTTTTAGTTTGGAGAGTATTATTTCCTGTTTTACATATGGAATAAAATAGATAGATAATCAATGCTGAATTAATCTTGTAGCGACATAATTATGTGAGATTAGCGCTTGATATGCTCTGACTTATTTTCCCTCTTTTCTTCATCTTTCTCATTTCAAACTTAACATACAACTCAATCATCCTTACACGATTTGTATTGCATGCATCAACAGGAGAAAAGTAAAGCAAATTATCTTCCATGGATATATATGCTAAGAAAATACTAGAATTTCAATCGCCTTCAACGCACAGTATTTGCTTTCCAAGCCCATTTTCTGTACCCGTTCTATTGTTTTGAATTTTAATGTGTTCATCAAAATTTTGCATATCCCCAGATACAATTGACATATACATAAAGAAGTAATAGAATGAAATAAATAATGATTAAACAAGAGATGGAAATTTCAGAGGTGTAGGGATTGTCTACATCTTCTTGAGCAACGAATGGAACAGCATCCAACGTTGTGCTTTCAAAGTGCACAAATTATCAAACGTGTAATAGCAGAAGCCTCAGAAGAAGGGATCAACATTTCTTTTGGGAGCTAGCTAAACATTGAGAGCAAGATCATAAGCGTTGAGAATATTCAATATCAATGAAACTGGAATTTTTCAAAAACAGCAAGACAAAAAAGTTGTGGCTGTGCATGGTTGGAAGAATGTTTGGAGCAAAAAGTGGTTGCTTGTATTGGAGCCAATGGATTTGCGATTTCTCCCCTTTTTCACTTGCCTGGACAGTGTCTTTCACAGGACATTATGGATGGATGTGATATATCTGGTATTTCAGTCACAGTGGCGCCAAAAGGATCCATGAATGCTTGCTTCTTCAAGAAATGGATCAGTCATTTTCTTTCAGCTGCATCAGAAACAACAATGAGGCCACTGATATGGGTATATGATGGTTAGAGCAGTCACTTCAATGAAAGTACTAAAGCAATAAATCACAACATCACATTGATTTAATTGCCTTCAAACTCTACTCATCTTGCGCAACCCTTGGATATTGCTGTGTTCAGGCCATAATAGTCAATTATTAACAGAATGTTGGACCAAAGAATGATAGAAAATTCAATTGTGTCAACTTAAAAAAAAGATGTAATAAAGGTCTCTTCCATTGCATGGGGACTAAGGGAATTGAAGCAAAGAAGAAAATTATCCTTTCTGCGGTTGAAGCCAGTGCAATTTGGCCATCAAATTTTACAGCAACGCAACCAAGACTCAAGTGCATTAAAGATGGTATTGTCAATTAGACAAAGGTTGAGGCTACAGTATGGATCACCAGTGAGGAGGTTGTACAAACTCAATTCATGCTTCTCCTACTAGTCATTGACAGAGTTACCAAAAGACACAAAACACTTGACATCCAAAAGCTCAGCATATATCTAGTTTTGACAGTCATGACAGATAACAGTCATCAATGCATTCCTGAGTTTTCTAAATTCCTTTCTTAGATTTACTTGATTAATGTATACATGAAATCCAGCTATAGAAACTGCTGCTCACATTTCACATTCTTTTTTCCCCCTAACTTTAATCAATGACATCTGAAAAAGTAATTTTTAGTCTTGCCACATTGACCATCTATTAAACAATGATGATATTTACCTATCCTTGCACATACCTCCCTTCCAATTGCAATATTGTGTGCAAACTATCATTTTTCCATACGGGTACGTTTCCAGCCATAAACTGCGATTTTACGTTAATATTTCCTTGCTTCCGAAATGTGTAGACCACACTTGGGATCGAATAATCGGTCGGGTTTTCCATTTGTATTTTCATTGCGGAAAGTGATACACGCTTGAAGCGCAGGAACTTTCTTTACCACAAAAAAAATTTCCGGGAACCTCCAACGGCAAGTCTTCGAACAATAGTGGGTAAACCACGCTCGCGCGAGTCGGTTGGGTTCTTTCGCAGATGATGTGAATGTTCTTTCTTTGTGTCACGATTGCCCAAACGAATACGTGTCATTCTTGAAATAGACAGACTTTTTGTGTCGGCCGTGTTCTGTGATAGCAATCAAGCAATATGAAAGAAGAGACATGGGAAACAAACGATATTCTCCTTGGACGTGGACCTTCACGATATAGGAATCCTGGAAATGTTGTGTTTCGTCATATGATACTAGTAGAAATTGCAAAGTATTCGCTCCATGCTCCAAGGTCTGTCAAAAATAATGTTATTCAATCGCTGATAGCAAAAGCTAAGGATCAAGGACGACGATTTTTAGTTTGGTCTCTAAAAGATGACGCATGGTGTGAGGCACATCCTAGGTCAGTTCGATCCAAAATTAGTCATGCCCTAAGAGACGCACGCCAATCTGCAAAGGAATACAACTCCTCCATGGCAGCAAAGCTTCCGAAACACACTAGTTTGGTCCAGGAATGCATGAGACAGAAGAATTCTAAATCGTTTATGAACTATTCTATGGATTCTTTTAGATTCAAGAACTTTCCAGTTGACACATCAAGGGACACAGAGTTGCATGTGAACGATCGCAATACAGTCCAAAATTATTGGAAAGATATTGATTACAAGACCTCTTCGGCCTTGTTGTGTTCATCCAATACTGAATCAAGGATTAGTCCTACAACTCCAATATCTCATGATGACCTACTTACGTATGCAAGTAGTCTCCTTGATCTGTCAATTCTTCATCAATGTCAAGATAACGGTATCACTACTCCAGGCACGGCGTAATGTAATCAGGGAGTCAAAACAGAAGTTAACATAAAAATTATTTGCCAACCGAGATTTGGTGTCAAGGACTGTGCTAATTTATTTTATGTTAAGAATTGTTGTCAATTTCTGATTCCTGGATAAAAAGTTGCATATCATACGCCTACTGGATTGTGGACATCGTAACTTTAGTAAATGATTACCCTACAACACTTTTTTCATTTTCTTATTCCTAAAGACATTTGAAATATTCATACTTTCTACCCCAAATCCATTTTCCAACCTAATGTTATTGTTAGTCACCTCCAACAACATATGCGGCAACCATATTACATGGAAATAGATCACTATTGCTTCCATTTACAAATTTGTATGGTATGAACTGGTACAGCCTCCACCGCTTAAAGTCACGGCTAAGATTTGATGGCAAGAAGGAAGTATGGTTAGCTGCTTTCCAAAACCAACACAACCCTTTTGGGAACATTTCTATGGTTGCACTTACAAGAAATTTACTACAATTCAGCTTGGTACAAGACTGAATTATAGATTCATCGACAGAAAATGCCTAAATTGGATTATTACATCTCAATGAGGCCTCTCAGCAGTGGGATCACACAATTTATTGACCTTTGCATCCTTATGAACAATGCATATGGGCAATTTCATATAATCCATCATTGTAATTCTAATATTCCCAAACACCCTCTCAAATTATTTCTTGCCTTATCCTAACTATATATTGCCCAAACAAATCAGCATATTGAAAAAAGAGGCATTCTGCGTAATGGCTTTCATACTTTGCAGAAGGCTTTTTGTTGAGCATTTGTCCCTTTGAATCGCTTTCTACCATGATTTATTGCATTCACGTTAGCTAAGGGTGAAGACATCTTAAAGGTTATCTAAATGTAACACTTTATTTGTGCAAAGGCAATGTTCAAAATCAATTTGCTAATCCGACGGAAGTCATAAAAAAGATAAATATTATAACTCCATCATCAATGGATCAAAGTTGACAATGCCTTGACAAGCATAAGAAAGCAGCTGTGGAGTGAAAGCTATAAATTTATCGAGGAAAAAAGAGAATTCAATAGTTGAAAGAATTCACACCAACATTGCCCTCAAAACTGCCTCTTGCTTTTTTCAAAGCACTGATTGAGATGCTCTATAGGCATTATCATCTTAGCTGTCATTTTGACAGGAAGATCTGCGAGTGATTCTCCAAATCTTGATTCAGAAACAACTGACCTAAGCATTTATGGCTGCAAATGCATCTTTAGAATACCTGAAATCACGTCTGACTAATGCATCCCGTCAAGAGTTGGAACTTCCTGATTTGGTACAATCCATTGCCCTTGATTGGTTATTGCATATTTCTAATTTCAATACATATTCTTTTGATCGTCAGGTTCCGCGCTTTGCCATGGCAGTATTCTTTCTTTCAACAGGGGGAAGGTTGTGGAAAGTGAATCAAGGATGGTTAACAGACAATGATGAATGTTTATGGTATCAAAGTAAGGGGAGACAGTTTATGTGTGAACAGAAAGCTACGAGTCATTGAAGAACAATACTTTGAATGAATTTCTGCCAAATGAGATTGGTTTACTTAGATCTTTAAGTTAATTGAATTTGAGGTCAAATCAATTGGGAGGATCTATTCCTTCATCAATTTGGTCATTGCAAGATTTGATATGGTTGGAATTGGCTGTAAATGAATTTACATGAAATATTCCATCATCCATTGGATCGCTGACAAATTATCAAGATTTGACTTATTTTGGAACTCATTCAGATGAATGATTCCGTCATCTATAAAGTGGATCAGCAATGTGACACATTTTAGCCTGGCCCATAACACCTTGAGCGGATCCATTCCAAGTGAAATTGGTCAATGTACAGGGCTTACGTATTTGCACGTAGGTTTCAATTATCTTATTGGATCCATACCAAGTGAACTGGGTGCACTTGCAGAATTAAAATATCTTGTTTTTTTGGAGAATAATCTGAGTGGTACTATTGGAAAAATAT
>CAAAJI010000475.1:10815-28551 GCA_900642245.1 Fragilaria radians | reverse complement strand
AAAAGAATAAAAATGCAATTTCACGTGTTTCCATATATCCAGGACAATGTGAAAGACATATCAGCGGCTATGAACTGTTTGGAAAAGATTTGAATAATTGCATGTCTAGATGAATATAGAACAGTTCTAAGTTCATGTATTTTTCTTGTGTTGGAAGTTGTCCAAGATTTTACTTGTTGCTAAAATTACTCCTTTTACTACAATTAGCCTAGTGTTATAGTAGGGTAAAGGAATGCTTTGTAATCACTTCTAATGCGTCTTAGGTCTGAGAGCTTTATTTGAAATATTCACTTTTCCTTAGTTGAAATTATTTGAATTGCACCGTGACCCTTTGTCATTATACCACCTGTGTGACTCTTCCTATGTAGCCTTGTATAAGAATCTATATTTAGTCTAACTACTGTTAATGGTTAGTAACAAGCGTTAGCAGTGGGATTTGAACCCACAACGGCACAGAAAAGATGATTTTCTGTAACCACTTACAGTAATTGCCGGTTACTGCTGACTCCTGTCATACTAACACTTATATGTTACTGCCCATTTCTAGTAGTTGTACGATTGTACGGATGACTGGTGATTCTTGTGATAGGTCGACTCTATCTTCTTCTTATACCTTGAGATGGTACATCATTTTGCAGACTTTGTCCCAATTATCTCCACTTGATCATCTCACTTGTGTAGTTAGAAATGCAATGGCTGGTTGTATGCAGAGGTGCACACAGTCAGCTGTCTGGCTGTTGTCAAACAGCCGTAAACAGCCAAGAGGTCTCCAATGAGTGAAGATACTGGCTCCAACGCGTTGGATAAGTCCGCAATGAAACCTGGAGCAGGGGAATAAAATTCTGCTGGATTTCCATTGTTTGGAATGAAAGGGTCTACCACAAATCATTGGCAATTTGTTCGATTAGTGGCAGAAAAAAGGCTCCAAATTGAAAAATATAAAAAGTTCAGATGCAATTGGAGCTTATTGCTTCGTGTCACAAGGACATTGCATACTCTAGAGGAAATGGGATTTCCGTGTACCGTCACGTAAAAAGCAATCACATGAGACAACTTTCAAGCTGGATGTGCCAAATGACGATACATCAAAAAAGAAAAAGATGACAGTTGATACTTTTTCTGCAATGATTAAGGAACAAGACATGAAAATGCCAAATGACAAAGAGCAATTGCACGGGGTTTTCAAATGGGTATCTGAAAGTGTATGCCCGTTCAAAACTGTGGAAGATGAAGGCTTGCAAGAATTTGTTGCATATTTGTGTCGATTAAGAAAAATATGCATTCTTCCATCACATACCAAAATACAAAAGCAAATGATGATTTTGTGTGACAACATTATGAAACACGTGAAACAACAACTAATTGATGCAATGAAGTACTACAGCCTGACTAATGATGTATGGACTTCACATTGTATTATTTGTCACAGGATTCAAAGCTTGCTTCAAGGGATTGAGTTTTGATATACTTTGGGTCACAATTTAAAACTGAGGGGGTCAAAAAATGAAACTTTTAAGCTCAACAGAGTATGCCACTGCAAGGAAATTTTAATAACAACCTAAATGTGATTGCTGTTCTCTAAGCTGCCCTAAGAGCTTACTGCAAATTATGATCTATATAGTTACTTTTACATTAAATCTCTTGTGAACAATTGTTAATGTGGTCCTTTGACCACTCGCTTAGTCTCTTTAGCTTACTTATTAGATTGAACACTTATTTAAGCTTAGATTCATGATTTAGATTCATATGTCGTGAGTCTTGATAGATCCCCCCTGTGTTACTTGGGAATCTGGAATATTTATTCCTACTATATAGATGTAACGATTCTGAAAAACGGTATTAGAGCATCATTAGATTGAATTAGTGGAGGGTATAAAAGACTAGTTAGCTATGTAGCTTTCTCCAGGTATTGTGTACCACAGTATTGGTACACTTAAACATCTCTTAGCCTTAGTAACCTATTGTAGTATTGCTAGACTGTATTACTTACAACCTAAAGTGTTAGGTATTATCTCCATTACCTTAACTCAAAGGAATGTCAGGTGGCATCTATGTTTGCTTAATCATATTTGGCACCAAGAATAGATATAGGAAATGATGCTGTTGCAAAAATATACTGTAGCTTGCCACTATCTTATATTTGTGATTCTAAACAATACAAATCAGCGTATCAGTAGCCATCTTTCAAGATTCCAAAGAAGAATTTAGCTGTTATAGTTGTATCAGACTTTGAAGGTTTGAATTCAAAAATGCATAGCATAGAATAGTGGATTCGTAATGCAACATCCATTGACTTAAGCATTGGTTATTACACCACACGCTTAACGCCGCAGGCTCAAAAGCTTTGTGCAATTGTCTTTCCGTGGTGGGATATTCCTACTTAAGATTACCCATGGGAGTTGCTATCTCACCTGCTATATGTCAGAGCAAAATATCCTAACTAATGGTTGGACTTGACTTTGCTAGAGACTACCTAGATGATGTTCTGTTAGCCACAAAGGGTTCTTACAAAGCACATCATCTAAACTTAGAACAAGTTTTTGAAATGCTGGATACAGCAAACCTTTGTATAAACATTGAAAAGTGTCCATTGCCATGTAAGAGTTTGAATGCTTAGGATATCGAGTTACAACAGCTGGAATTTTTCCACTTCCTTCCAAAGCTTTAAGCAATCTTATAGCTCAAGGCATCCAAAACCTTAAAGCAATTGCGCTGATTCTTGGGCCTTGTAAACTACTACCGTGATATGTGGAGGTGAAGATTGCGTCTACTTACATCATTGACGGAGGTAACAAAAGTACCTTGTCGTAGTAAGACTTTCAAATGGACAAAGGCTCAAGACAAAGCCTTCCAGGAAGTTAAAAAATTCATTACTCAAAATGACTTACTGAAATTTCCTGACTTCAATAAGGTCTTTGAGATGCATTCTGATGACTCAGATTATCAAGTAGGATCCGACCTGCTCAAATGCAGTGTAAGCACATGGTAGGGGAAAGAGAGATGCTTTCTATAGCTGAAACTCTACATGAGTTCAGATCCATGCTCCTTAGATAGCAATGACGTACCTGATGCACTAAGCAGATTAGATAGTGAAGTGTCATCAACAAATGCTAGCAGATGATGAGAGTCTACAAGATATAGACTATCCCTTGAGTATTCAAATCATAACTGAAGCTGAGCTATATGAAAACTCGGATGATAAAAGTCTACAAGATTCAGACTATCCCTAGAGTAGTCAAATCATAACTCAACATCAGCGTAAAGATTAAACACTGATTCAGCACCAATAGCATCATCCAAGGTATTTCTCTAAAACCATTGATGTACATGAAGTCATCTTATTCAAAAATAAGATTTACATCCCTAAAACACTTAGGAAGCCAATATTAAGTTGGTACCACACAGCATTACAGCATCCAGGTATCCAACAAACATAATGGACAAGACATTCACATCTGATATGGCCAGGACTCAGTAGTGATGTTGAAAAACACATCAAAAAAGGCCACCATTATCAAGTGTAAAATATTCTCGTTAGAAATGCGGACACCTATTTTTAAAGATATTGACCTTAACCCTCGGAACACAATATGTCTTGTCCTAATTGGGACATACCCTAATACAACAACGCATGAAAGGGAACTTACCCTACACACGCTCACAATGTGATCCCGAATTGCTGGTTTGAAGCAGCTGAAATTCGGAATACATTATCCAAAGGAACTGCAAAAACATTAGACCAAACATGGTTCTGCAGATATCCACGCCAAAAGAAGTGCATCAGTGACAATAGAAATGAGTTCCTTGCTAAAGAGTTGAAGAACTCTTACAATCCTATGGGGTTTTCTTCTCAGGTCAGATATGTATCCCCAAGAGTGTTAGCACTATGCTTTGAACTGTGGAAAAAGATGTAGAAATTGGAATAAATGTAAAGAATGTAAAAATTGCAATTACAGAAACGATACACAAAAGGTAGGCAATTATGCTAGGATCTAGAGTAGAGAAGATTCTCATTGAAGAGAACCATCTTTCCTCTCCAGCAAGAATTTATTGCTGTTCTTATGTTTACAAATGAGATCTTGATAATGGGTTTCTCTTCTTAATATCTAAATTTAAAACCACTGACATATTATCTCCTAACATTAGAGTAGGTCCATCTAATGCCACACCCAATGACCTTAACATGAATCTAACCTCCAGAATGAGTTCTGTAGCTATTCTTGATGCCACTAATTCCGATCCACAAGTTGAAGTCTCTGCTGTCTTCTGACGTTTAGATACCCATCTAATTGGTGTATTATTCAACATCATAAGTATACCTGTGATGGATCTTCTGGTTACTAAATCATGCGCATGATCTGCGTCCGAATAGACAGTCATCCGGACTTTTGGTCCCTTTGATACAGGAAGGTGATTTGAAATTTCTTCTTCAGCAACATGATCTGAAAACTAACATTATTGATTACGGGGGCAAAACTTGCATTGAAATCAATTCCAGGAATCTGGCTATATCCGCAAGCAACTAGCCTTGCCCTGAAAACTCCGTTTCGTTTGATCTTGAAGATCCGATTTAATAGTCCTTTGATTCTTAGGAATATTCTCTTTCTTGATAATTTCCCATACTTCTTTCTTGCTCATCTCATCAAACTCCTTATTAATGGCCTCCCGCCACTTTTCTCTGACTGTAGGATCTTGTGATTCGATGCTTGCTCGAAGGTAGTGGGCTCTTCATTGATCACTATTCCACTAACTAATGCAAGGTTGACCTGTTCAAATAAGATTTCCCTTCCTTGCTCGATTTGTTCTACTAATTTAGCAGCGTCCGGGTTGAAACTACTCTCCAATTAACGCAACTGTCTGTAAAGCTTCATCCTCTTTAAGTCATCTTGATTTGTGACTGCTTGAGAAGCGTCTTGGCCTTTATTAACTGACTAATCTTTTTGACTCCATAACATCCGCATCTTCATCTTCATCATTAATTAGATGATTCTTAACTTTTCTTCCAATCCAGTCTTTATTCATTTCATTTAACCAGATGATATTGGGGCGTGAATTGATGATCATCTCAGTTTGAATGTTTAGCATTCTATATACATCATGTGCATGATGTACAGAGTAACCAACAAACATACAGGGCGTTCATCTGTTATTCAATTTGCCTTGAATTTTGTCTTTTGTAGTAACAATTCCAATTTCACCAAAGGACCTTAAACTTGCTGGTAGTCTTGGCTTGCTTCCATGCAGCAAGTGCTAAGGACAAATCTCTTGATTCTTAATTGATGTAATATTGGAAAGAAATGTAACTGTCAATACGCATTCTGCCCAAACTCCCGATCGGAGGTGATCCTTCAAAGCAGCACTAATTTACATAGCTCAAATCCTCCCAAAGAAGGTTTGAAACTTTCTTTCGACTTTGCCATTTTGCTGGGGAGTTCAAGGACCAGAAAATTCAAACTTGATTCCATAAGCCTTGGATCGGCATTCTTCAAACAAAGCCTTATTCTCACCGGAATCATCACACCTTATAAACTTAACATTGACTCCTGCAATCTTCAGGTCGGTAAGTAAGGTTGTTACCTTTGCTTTTAGGTCACTCTTTGCCCTCAAAAAGATGCTCCAGCAATAGTCTGTGTAGTCATCTACAATTAAGACCCAGAAGCGAGAACCACCATTACTTTTGTCCTTAATAGAGCTTACATCTAGATAAACTCTTTCACCAGGTGCTTGACTCCCTTCCTTCCAGTCTTGATTATCATTCTTTTGCCTTGCTTTAGCAACAGCGCAGTCTTCACAGACCTTCAATTCACCTTTCAACCTCAAACCATGAATGGTTGCAGGTTTCTTTAAATGATCAAAGCCGCAATGCCCAATCATTTCATGAAGCTTGTTAACATCAATGAACTTGATCAAATCTGACTTCCCTTGAGCAACATAAGCAACAGAAGACTGATTTGAGATCATCTTAATACCGGAGATGCTCCCACTCAATGTGTTGATAACTCTGTCAAAAGTGAAAGAGGTGGATCCCTTTGTCAAACAGATAGATGTTCATTGTTGTTAAGATTAAATCCATTCTTAATAGCCTTGTTGATGCTGAAGAGATTGGCACACAAATTAGGGACATGCTTCACTTCATTGATGGATATCCAAAGTAGAACCATTAGGTTGAATGACACGACGCAAAAAACTTCCAACTTTTGTTGCCATCATGCTGTTGCCATTGTCAACTGTGATCGTTTCTGCAATGTCCTTTACATTAAACATGCCTTCAATCAACTTGCAATAATGTCCACATGCTCCATTGTCACAAATCCAAATATCATTGCTTAGCGTTCCATTCTTTGAAGTAGCAGTGAATACGACATCTTGTGACTCGTAGTTTTGCCTGTTATCATTACTGTTTTTGTTACTGGAATGGTTGTTTTGGGCTTCCTTCTTCTTCAATTTGAAACAATTTTTCTTGTCATGGCCGGACTTGCGACAATACGAACAAAAAATGCCGCCACTTGAGTTACCGGTATTTCCACCATTGTTAATTGCATGATTCTTGCACTGAAATGAGTTGTGTCAAATTAAACCACAATTGCGACACTTTCCTTTGAACTGCCCACTGAAAAGAGCTTGTTCCTCTAAAATTTCACCTTCACTATTATTGATTGAATTTGAATTCAATCTTTCAAAAACGTAGGCTTAACTCTCCTCTAATTTCTTCAACAGTTAGTGGCCTTTCAGTGTTGCCAACTCTTCTTTCCATCATTGCAAGTTGAAGCTCATAGTCCAAAGTAAGGTTGTTTAAAATGTGAATCATGAATTGATTCTCTGAAATGCTTGATTCCATAGTTTCAAGCCTAACACGAAGGTCTTCTAGCTCTGTGATCCAAGTCTCTGGATCTTAACCTTTCTTCAACAATAGTTCTCTAAACTGCTTCTCCAATTTCGTCAAGGTAGGAGCAGAAACAGGCTCATACTTGTTTTTAAGCCTCTCCCAAGCACTAGCTTAATTGTCATCTAGATGATCCTTGGTTTTGCAACCTTTAACTAAATTAAAAGCAGTTTTACCGCTACTTGTCTTCACATTAATTGAAAGAATGAGTTCAGTAAACAAAATCTCATTCAATTCCATGATTCTAGACTTTTCTTTTCCTATTTCAGACGTTACATCCAATTCTTCATCAGATCTTGGGATGGACAACTTTTCCAACAACAAATCCTTCAAACCATATCTTTTGGCTTTAGAGAAGGAAACTTCTCACTCCAAATTGGCCACTCATCAGCCTTTCTGCAGAAGGGGATTACTCTTATTGTATTCAAATCAGTCATTTTCGGCCTAAGAAATGAGTGCTAACAGAGCAAGGATTAACTTGATAACACGTAGTCTCAAATAGACGGTTACTAGGTACCCACATTTAAACATGTTGAAATATTGTCTGTAGGGTTGATAAGACTACAAAGATGAAGAAGAAGCTTCAAAAGGGATTCCAATCAAAAGTTGTAATTACTAGAATTAGATGGAACTAAAGATTTCACCGTATCTTTTAAGTTGATTGGCCTCAAGAATAATATTCTTTATCCCTAATGGATAACCCTAACAGATATAAAACTAAACTCAAATGAACGTAAAGGATATTTCCAATACATGTTAACCCTTGAATTTGACTTCAATAAGCATTACTGTAAGATTGGAAGGATCGCCTAACTCTAAATTCCTTCAGGATGGATACAGATTTCTGTTGTTAATTTTTCAATGAGAGGAAAATTTTTCTCATCCTAGTTTAAATTGTGACAACAAATCAGTAAAATTATAGTTGTGTAATAAAAGGCAATCACTAAGGATTGTATCAAGATCATCAGAGCTTGAAAAGATTCAGAAGTCTCGTCAATGTAAAGAAACAGGACTCACTCAATGCTTGAACTAACTATATACATATTCCTACATAAAGACATATGTAAGATTATATCTGCATTATGGATCTTCAATACACTTCTCTGTATACCTACAATAGCTTAAGTCAGTCTTTTTAATATACACCGTAGAGCAAGCATACTCTTTTAATCTGGATAAGGAATCAAAATTGCATGTTGCTCAATGTCTTCAGGTGATTTCTTGGTGAAAGAGTGATAATACAAAGGAGGGAGTGCCAAATACAACTTGTTGGCTTCTCCGAGCCTAGCTAAAATCATTTTTAGCACTTCCTTTGATGCCATGCTTCTTTCCTACCGTCATTTGAAATGCACCAATTCCAGGAATCCAGGCATCAATTGCTGCATAGCTTTTGCTTTTTGTCCTTGGAACATGAAGCTGATTCAGAGCTTGATTGGATGAAACTTCTCTAACAATTATCTTTTCTGATTTCGGAATTTCCAGCGTAGTTCCATTAGGCTTGCGTCTCTTTCTACCACTCACTAACTCACGGCACTTGAAAATTCCTCCTTTCTCCAACAACTCTATAGCATACGACTCAAAAATGTGTTCACATAATGCAGCAATGAGAGGATTTCCTTCACAAGACTCCAGAAGTTCTCGCATTCTTAATGTCGCTTCATGTCCTCTTTGACGAATGATTAAATTCAGAGCTGTTGGAGACTCTGTGAAGGGATGAACAGATGTCATGTGGATCAAACTATGAACGACCTTAGATTTTTCTGTGCTTGAATTGTCCAAGCTAATTTTCCTGATGCAGATATCCAGTGTGCAGTCAGAACACGCTGCTTCGAGAATCTGCATCGGAGTGAATTCAGTGTCTTCCAATACTTTTCAAGGGATTCCGCCAAGAATTTCAAAACGGTGGCGCCATTCATGTGAATTAGGAAAGAGCGGCGCGATTGCTTCCAGTTCAGCTTCGGTCCACAGTGGCATGAAAAACCTTTTAACCTGTAGATTCTTCTTGAAATCATTCAACATTTCTCGCCTCGGGGAGGTTGATTTGGCAAAAGAACCCGGAAATTAGCTAGGGACTAAAACTATTGGTATTGCATTTGTGGTAGGCTAATTTTTGCCCCAAAAGCTGTAGCTCAAGCAGAAAATTCTAAATCTGTAAGTTATGGCAGAATATCGGTTGCACCAGAGTTATCTCTTAGTACAATACTGTAAATCATGAGAAATTATCTTTTACTATAAATACAATTTGTGGAAAGTTTGTTTAGAGAAATGTTACAAAAGTAGGGAATTTGTTGATTTTTGTATCCAATAGAAATGTGACACAAATTGTTTGTTTAAGTTCATGTATAGAAATACAGCTTATGTGTAACCCTTAAGTTATTCAAGCACAAATCTATAAAGATTATTTTACTCTCTATTAAAAATTTCAATTGAATGCACAACAATTGATCAGCAGTGGAAAGGTTATTTGTAAATGTGGTTACTATATATTGTTTGCAAGTTGTACGGTCAAGGTCTATATCCTACATTGAATGGCTATGAGAATAGTTGCAAAGTGCAGGAGTAAACCTTAAATCCCTCGAGAAAGCACAAGGGATAAGCCTCAAGTCCCTTGTGAAAGCACAAGCTGGAGCCTGGTGATCTGACCGTTGAAGTACAAGTCCTTAAATACTTTAAGAAGACTCTTTCTGCACATTTTCTTGAAGTCATGTTTGAATTTGCCCCCAATGTCAAAGACAATTAACTGAGGACATGGATATTGCACCAACCAGGCATTATGGAACAAATCCTGGATGGAAGTAGCTGTCTTGGAATTGGCTTGGACAATCTCAAACCATCCAATGGCTGGATCAATCATAGGGAGAGTAAGTAGAGAGTGTGTCTTGAGTGGGGTCTTCATTGTTAAGGGACCTACCAGATCTGCACAGACCATGACACAGGGGTAATATTCTGGATAGTTGACAGACTGGAGAAATGGAACAGAAACGTGACCAGGCCATGTCACAGTGTAGTTTGTTCAGTGCAAGTCTGTCTTGAATGAAGTAAGTATTCATGATACCAGGATAGTACACTTGTCTTAAAGACTGAGGAATATATATTTTTTCCTTAACACATAGGAGGTCATAGCCTTCAATGTGTTGCATAGAGTAGTGGGGTTGTGATAACCCCTTTTCTCTGAGTCCTTGGACATTCATCTGTTCCTTTAAAGTCAAGGCAGTACCCATGGGAAATTTGATGTTGCTGAATTCTGATTCAGAGAGGAGTGCTAAGACTTCTGCTTCCTGAATCTTCAGGTCATCAATGTCTAATCTAGATAATATATCCACTATGGCATTTTCCTTTCCCAGAAGGTATTCAAATGGTATTTCATATTCCTCTAGGAATAAGAACCAGCATAAAACACAATTTGACACTTTTAATCTGTTGGAAGTACTATTTTTATGTTCTTTATAGACTATAATTGGATAACGTAGCAAGATATTTTTATATTCTTTGCAGGTTTCAATAGTGGATAGCAGCTCACATTCCAAGGTTGTGTATCTCCTTTGGGCTGCATTAAGTGTACATACATAAAGGCTATGGGCTTTTCACCCTGCATAATAACTGCTCCCAGCTGATGATCAGATGCATCAGTGTATCTGTAGAATGGTTTGTCAAAATCCGGATGTACTAGAAGTACCTCAGGCTCAAAAACCTTTTTTTATTTTGTCAAATTCCTGTTGATGACTTGGAAGTCATATCTTTGGCACATCTTAAAGCTTGCTTTTTTGTTGCGGTGAACGGCAATTGAAATGAATGATTTGTCATCTTTGATTGTGTATCCTACTTGATACCAGGCTTAGACTTGTTTGGCACATCTTAAAGGTTGAAAAGATGTCTTGGAACGACGATTTCAAGCAATAGGAAGATTGGCAAGAAAAGATTAGTTTGCTCTAGAAAAGTAATTTACTAGTCTCACAATTAACATGAAATATTATTTTATAGCATAATTTTAATTTAGAACTAATTTGTCTTTACACAAGCTGCTGCAAATCATCAATCAGGACATATCTAAGGTATCCAAGTTAGATTGGTTTTGTTTTTTGTACATCCATTCAATTTCAAGTTTCTCATAGAATCGAGTCTGAATAGTTTGTGAGCTTGTCGGATTCTCTTGGAGATACCGTGACCTTCAACACCGTGAAGCATGACTTGTACTGTATGTAGTACGGACAAGTTCTAAGAGACTCCAAACATGGACAAAAATGGGACAACATTAAATTTTTGTGTGGAAATGGCAATTGAAATAAATCACGTACTTGTTTAAAGCTTGCTTTTTTGTTGCAGTGAACAGCAATTGAAATGAATGATTTGTCACCTCTTACTGTGTATCCTACTTGATAAACTAGAGAGATTTGTACTATAATTAGTTTACCGCAACTTATCATCCTGTTTATATCATCTTAATTGTTTCATGGGACATATGAGTTTCAGTGGAATATCTTAACTGCTTGTGCTAATGTCCTTGGTGAACTGTTCCACAGATTGAAATAAAAGTTGAACTCCAGATGGATCCACAGGAACAAATGATGATGATGCTGGATCAATCTCGTTATTGTTATAGAGAATATTTACACCAACGACGGTCGGATTTGGTGTAATAGTAAACTTTGGTTGATTCGAAAAAAAATTGGCTGCTGAGGATGAGGGTGATGGTAATAGTAAGATTCCCATTCCATTTCCTGGATTAATTGTGTTGGTAGTTGTAGCAGATGTTGTTGTTGGTGGTGGTGGTGATTTGGGTCCCAAATAAATAGATCCCTTGGGCTGCAATGGTTCAAAGGGTCCAGTTCCAGCTCCTGGACGGCAGTAGGGATAGGGTTGTTCAATAAATCCTAGCGCCTGCTCGTAATATGCTTGACTTGCCTTGACGTCGTTGGTATAAATGGCTAGGAACATGATGGGATCCGGCCATTGTCCGATAATTCCACGTAGGGGTAATCCGGAGGGTGCAACGACGTTGACATATCCAAAAGCATCTTTCACAAAACCACCATTCTTGACCATAGCAGAGATTTTATATTGAGGAACTCCCACTTTAGAAGGATGAAGTTGAAAATGGTAACAAATGTATATATATTTAAACATATTTGTCATGGTCAGTAGTGTAGTGTGACAAAAGCAATTCTTTTTTTAGGTTTTCAAGAAAGTATAGATTTTCAAACAAGATAGAGAGAGGGGGGAAGAGGGCAACGTACCTTGGACATAGGCAACATTAGTTCCAGGAACATTTCCATCTCCTCGATAGTAGACAGTAGGAGATTGAGAATCGTATCGAATGTGAAATGAAGCATGTCCGCCATACTTTCGAAAGGATGATATAGGAATTACAAAATCATCCGGAATACTGCATTGTTCTGGACCGTAACCAATCCACTTTTTTCAAACGTGAGTGAGTGTGGAGAAAAGTATCCATTTCAAGAACTAAAAACATGCATGTCAAGTAGGGTTGACAAAAGAACCTCTTGAGTGCTACGTACCGTATCGAGTCCATCAGGAGATTGTCGTAATATTTGCATATCAAAACCTTCTTGAAGAAAGGATATCATTTGTTGTCGTTGACTAGGATCGGTAACACGAAGAGTTACTCCCTGAAGGATTGTATTCGTATTTTGCCATTCAGGCAAGGAACCAACAAAAGCCATGGAAGGATCTGCCGGTATTGCTGTCATGATAGCTGCCGTTGTAGTCATCATCATAGATGTGAATGGTGAACGGAGTAATGAACGTCGTCGTTCTGAAAGTGTAGAATGAACTGTTGGATCGTGATTGGAAGTATCCTCCACTTCTTCTGACCTACTCATTCTTTGGATAGACGATTGGAAAGATCGTCTACTACTTTTCATCGTAGTAGTTGGATCTTTAGGAGTCGAAGACATTGTTATGGCTGTTTTCGATGTTGGCAATAACAAATAACTTGTTGAGGAAATGGATATTGGTCTCATCGAAAACTGGAAGCCTTCTACTGAAACAAAAGCATGGACAATCAGAATACTCTCAATGAGTCTAGAGAATAACATGACTTCGTAACTCCCAACGATGTGAGAAACGGTATAATTTTAAATCGTATCGAAATGTCAAACGAAATTCCAATGAGGTGGTGGTGGTGTCAATCCATCAAAATCAAATCCTCCAACCATAGGAATCCAGCTGTATCCATCGAAATCTTGTTCCTCCCTGGAATTTAACGTTCCCCAATGTCAACATACTATGGCAAGGTGGTACTTACAGACATGAATACTGACACTTGAATTTTTCATTATCGTTTCTTCCTAGCCTTCACATACAAAAAAACAATTATTCCAACATTTTATTACCAATTGGCAATTGCTCTCCAACACTTTTGAAAGGGAAAAAATCCTTTTACAGGATAAGAGGGGGGGAATATCAAGAATGAATATTATTCTATGAATAAAGCCACTTGCAACCATATAGGAGAACCAAATGAAATTACCATTATTTTATACCTAAGAACGGGATAGCTGAAAAAAACATGCGAATTAAATAGCTAGCACAGAAATGATGGTTATCACATCCGCTGTGATAATGGAGGCAAGAAATAGTGAGATTACCTTGTTTTATAAATGATTCACAATCTTACACTTTTTGGGTGATTCGAACCTGTTTGTCGCTGTTAATTAGTATTGGGTTTGAATTTTCTATGGCTCAGGCTATCGCCTACCGTTTGGCAACAATCTTACGATTATTCTCCTCCCTGAGAGATTGCAACACACGGAATTTCTTGATTCCTGGGACTTGACAAACCCATTCAAAAATAAATTTAGACATGCTAGTACCAAAATAATCACTTGCAGTTGTTCCTCAAGTAACTGCAGGTCTGTTTCTATTCCCTATTATCGCACTACTATCTGAAGGATTTCCTAATAAATTTTCATCTCTTGACTAAACTCTAGTCGGAAGGTACATTAGATCTGAAAATGCTTCAATTGTTAATTCACTATTATCGTCGTCTCCGCTTAAAAATCTATTGTTGCATTTCCCCTTTACTTTCACTAACTAAATTTAAATATTGTTCTAAATGAAAGATACCCATGTTCTTTATCACATCAATCTTCAATAAGTGTTTTTTCAGAAACGACAAAATTGCCGCTGAATGACAATCTTGTGTGCAAATACTAGTCATTGCAGAAGTAACATAGACAATACGTAACCCCTTAACATTAATCATCCAATCACAACAGCCAGTTATGGATCTTTATATGTATCTTCGTCATCATAACGAGGAGAATCTCTGTATAAGTACAGATAATCACAAATTGATGATTTATCTATCATCCGTAAGTCTTAATCATAATTCCATTGCCTAAAACTCAGTTCAAAAAGTGATATCGCTACGTGATTATGAAATCATGCTGCAAATGTGCTAAGCCCATAAAGCGACTTTATCACAATCATGCTTTGTCCTTTTAAATCCATAAAAATATCTGGTCCTGCTGCCATCATATATAATGCTCATGATTAAACATTCACTGTCTAATATCCTCTCACGATCAAACTTGCTGTATGGCTGAAGTCAAATTTCCCTTCAAAGATTTGATAAGAACATTTCTGACAGTCTATTGGAGTACCCTCCCTAGCCATCGAGTACTCTAAATATCAGATAATCAGATAACTGACTTAGTTCAGTCTTGAGTGTATCTTACCATAATGTGTTCTCATTCCGCCTATATGATTCAATAGCATATTTTATTTATTTGGCAACTGGAATTCCAAAATCAAATTTTCAGAGATACTGCAGTGTGTAGATGCCTCTTTGTCTGTTGCCTTGGCTACTAACGTTTTGCTATGACAATGTTGAGAAAGCTGTAAGAATTATCCCATGCTTATGACATTTTACAAGAAGTATGTTTGGCAATGGACTAATAAATCTAAGAGCATAAAATAGAAGCACGGCTATGCTCTATGAGAATTGAGATAGAAAGATTATGCCCTATTTTAAGGAAATTATGAAAACCTACTCTTGTTTTCTAATCGTGAAAGATTGAAGTCATGACTGACTAATTCTTCATTATGATAATATATATTTAGATCAGTCTTTTATTTATTGTCTGTTGGCTATGCCAGCATGTCAAATATCTTTTGACTGCTCTTTACTTAGAGCTAACTAATCATTTTAATAATAAAAAGGTTCGTGAAACACATGTGATTTATTATCACCTAAATTTTAGAGAGCTTTGTTTAGTATCATCTAAAATTTGCAAACGGAAAAAACAACAAATATCACTGTTGTCATTTGTTCTGCTAATATATCTGATATCTCTATCATATAAATTAGCATGTACTAGCAAAACTGGACGTCTCAAAATGTTGGTGCAAGATAACATCTCTTGTATTAATCTCTTTCGTAGATTAATTCGGTGTGTTTAACTCAAAACATAAAGTATTATCTTCTAGGATTGTAGAATATAGTACAGGCTATGTCTAAGTAAGTTCATTCCATTTGATGAAGAGATCATACACCATATCTTTATCAATTTCCTGCCCGTATTTTCACAATTGGACTTTCTAGACTTCCAAAGCTTTATCAATTTCCTCTTCATGCTTACCTAGGTCTTGCAGGTATTGTATTTTTTCAAGACATTGGTAGTTCCAAGGAATCAAAACAAAACTCATGCTAAGTAGGGGGATCATGAGAGGGCAAGTTTTTATCAGTTTCTGAAATTACAACTTTTTTATGGATTGCTGGTGAAGGAATTGCATGAAGTATCCCAAAACTGAGTGCACGTTTAGCTCAATACTTCTGGATTGAGGAAGGAAAATAAATACTCTATTCTTTCGACACTCTCACAGTATGACCGAATTCCAATCAAAACACACAAATAGGCTCTATGAGTCAGTATTACTGTTGGTTAGAGTTGAAGGTTTACTTTCTAGACCAAGGCCATTGTCAACTTGAGATATATACTGAATGACCTTCAAGTAAGACCCTGGAATTTCTTGTGACAGCAAGCACTGTTGTACCTCATGAAAATACAGGTTGGCTGTCTTTTGGAGACTGTTTCCTCTTGGTGAGTCGCAGCAACAATATCAAAAAGCTCATTCGCTTTCCCTCATTGGAGTACTTCTCTGCCTCAGCCTTCAGCGGGTGAAGAAACTTCTTGACGACGGTGATTTGTTCTCCAATACCATGGCAAAGATATTTTGACTTGGTCATAACTTTAAAGGTTATGTTTTTTTTTGGAAAATTAGAATATTTCATAATGACAAAACTCAACAGCCAATGGTAATCAAATTGCCGTTTGAAGATACTGAACTACTTCATCTTCTCCGCTTTCTAATTTGACTTGAGTTTTGTTCATCAATATTGAAAGGCAAAAAGGGGTCCACAAACCAAGGTGGAAACTGAATTCAGTCCATTTCGACTGAATTCCGTTGGGTGACTCAAAATCCGATTGGCTATAAACGAAACTTACATTACCCAGTTAAGCTCTTATTTTTCTTCCACGCTGTTTATGAAATGACTGTGCATCACCGATGAGTACACCTCACCAAATCCCAAAATTTCATGTTAGTGCGCTTTGCCGCGTGAGAAAGTGACAATAAATATTAGTGAAATACAAGTGAAATTTCTCCTTTCTCTTCCATTAGACTTTCTTACACCAACGACTTTTCGGAAAATAATACTTGCTGTATGACTAAACATGAGATCCAATGTAATCAGACAAATCTTCCTTCCTTTATCGCACTTCAACTCCGAATAAGCATCGACAGCAAGATTCATTACAATGAAATTGTTAATTTTTTTAATCACAATGCAACGTTCTTAGTCTAGAGCAGATGTTATGTTCTATATCGCCAATGAAATGAAAAATGAAAAGAGATATTAATAAACAAGTTTATGAAGAAAACTAACTTGGACTTGATCAACCCAGTGTATTGATGGTTATTTTCAACAAACAATGCTAAAAATGTAACTATTGTTTTTTCCAATGGAACTTTACGTTTCAACGTGTATTTAAAATACTTGGTCGCAATGTTGAAGTTACATTAGCACAATATACAAGTAATCCCGTTTGTGTTGCCCTGCATCTAGTACTGTCATGGTTGAATGAAAGAAGAGTTGATATACAATGCCATTTTTCATCAGGGGTATAGTACCGACTAACAATTTTTGGAACGATTTCATATGCTTTCATGCTCCATTTATGCATTTTCATGCATATCATACAATTGGATTCTAACTTATTTATACTTTTTTTAATCACTTGCATAGATACGGGCAAATGAGTGTCAAAACGGAAAATACTTGGTCAAGCTAGTACCACTACATGTGGTCGACGTGTAACATTTCTAATACCTTTAAGGTTTTGGTTACAGAAGGTTTCAATAAGGAACTCAACGGAAAAAGTTGACTGTAGAAACTCATAGAATAAATTCCGGGGGCCAATAATTCGAAAGGAAAAGACTGAATTGTCAATTTATTTCCTGATCCTAGCCCTCTATTCCACTCATCCTTCAAAATTCTTTCCTTCTTTTGGTTTGAATTCTAAAGCAGTGGAAGTTAAGAAAGATATCATAGATTGTGCGGCCGTCAAGAATTGTCGAACATCGAACTTTTCTCAAACAATTGAGTCTGCTTACGAAAAGAAAGTTTTGTTTGGGTCATGAGTGTCCCAAACCCTAATGAATCTACTGGAGTGTATCCCATACCTGCTTACCTTAATTTTTGTCCTGGTGGTGTCGCTGCGAAAGGGTCAAGTTACGATTGGTATGATCTCTTGAATTACTCGAATCTCCAACAACATGTGTCAGCTCCTCGTTCGGCTCCTCGGCGTAAAGTGTTAACTCCAGATATC
>CAAAJI010000475.1:0-10795 GCA_900642245.1 Fragilaria radians | reverse complement strand
AACATCTCTTGAGAAAAGTTTCAAGATTAACCAAGACTAACAGAACAACAATAAAATAGGTTATATTTTATCTGTGTCTACTTTCTATATCTCACCGTAGAGCAATTACCTTGTTTTATAAATGATTCACAATCTTACACTTTTTGTGTGATTCAATCCTGTTTGTGGGCTGTTAACTAGTACTAGGTTTGAATTTTCTATGACTCTTGCTATCGCCTACCGTTTGGCCACAATCTTACGATTATTCTCATCCCTGAGAGATCACAACACACGGAATTTCTTGATTCCTGGGACTTGACAAACCCTATTCAAAAACAAATTTAGACATGCTAGTACCAAAATAATTACCTGTGGTTGTTTCTCAAGTAACTGCAGGTCTATTTCTATTCCCTATTATCGCACTAATCCTTCCAAATTTCCATCTCTTGACTAAACTCTAGTCGAAAGGTACATTAGATCTGAAAATGCTCCAATGGTTAACTGACTATTATCGTCGTCTCCGCTTATAAATCTAGGATTGAATTTCCTCTTTCCTGTCACTGAGTTAATTTAAATATTGTTCTAAATGAAAGATATCCATGCTCTTTATCAACAGCTGGAGGTTGAAATGTTTTTTCAAGTTGACGAAATGCATGATAACTTATTATCCTTGCTGAAATGCCAGTGGCGTTTCTTCACTCTTGGTGTACATTAAACTCGCTACTTTGGCTGTTATTTCTCCAAAAAAGAGCCATCTACTGTGAGCTTGTGTTTTTTCTTACGTACACTTGAAGGTATACTTATTGCTTAAGACTACTTACATGTAGTCCCCCATCGATGCACCACGTACGTGCATCAACCGATCTAAAACGGTTGAGTGGGGATTCTAGATACAACCATTTCTGAACCATATATACACGTCTTGATAGTCTTCTGACGTTTAGAAGACTAACGAATAGGTTTGTGATGTAAACAAACTATATTTCCGGTGTTTGGTGTTACTTGCTCGTGGACATGGTCTGCATCTACATACACAGCCACTCTGACCAAGAAATGGATACTCTTTGGGAATTTCTTCGTCTATTTCTGAATAGCAATCCCTCCAACTTTTTGCCCGGATTATGAAGTACAGACCGATCTCTCATCAATCGTAATCCTTCCTTCAAGAAGTGTTTTGAGAAATGACAAATTACCTTTCAATGACACTCTTGTGTACAAATACTAGTCATTGCAGAAGTAGCATAGGCAATACGTAACCCCTTAACATTAATCATCCAATCACAACAGCCAGTTATGGATCTTTATATGTATCTTCGTCATCATAACGAGGAGAATCTCTGTATGGTATTCTTTACTCAATGGAGTCCCAATAGATTTAAGTACTTCGATATTGGATTTCGAACTGAAAAAAGATACTTTTTGCTTATGTTATTGCAGAAAGTCCCAACCCTTATCCTCAATTCTTCTATGTTCTCAACGAAATACTACTTTTCCACCAGGGTAATATTCAGGAATACTCACACCTAATATTCTCTCATTGGGACTCTAGTAAATAACGAAATTTCAACTACAAAAGTTGGCAGATAATCACAATTTGATGATTTACCTATCATCCACAAGTCTTAATCATATTTCCAATGCCTAAAACTCAGTTCAAAAGTGATATCGCTACGTGATTATGAAATCACGCTGCAAATGTCCTAAGCCCATAAAACGACTTTATCACAATTATGCTTTGTCCTTTTAAGTCCATAAAAATCTCTGGTCCTGTTGCCATCATGTATAGTGCTCATGATTAAACACCTTCTTTGTCATGCACTGTCTCATAACCTCTCACACTCAATCTTGCTGTATGGCTAACGCCACATTTCCCGTCAAAGATTTGATAAGAAAATTTCTGACAGTCTTTTGGAGTACCCTCCCTAGCATCCAGTACTCTAAATATCGGATAATCAGACAACTGACTTCGTTCAGTATCTTACCATAATGTGTTCTCATTCCGCTTATCTGATTCAATAGCATATTTTATTCCTTTGGGAACTGCAATTCCAAATTTTTTTCAGATATACTGCAGTTTGTAGATGCCTCTTTGTCTGATGCCAGGGTTACTAACTTTTTGCTATGGCAATGTTGAGAAAGCTGTAAGAATTATCCACGTGCTTATGACATTTTGCAAGAAGTATGTTTGGAAATGGACTAATAAATCTAAGAGCATAAAATAGAACCATGGCTATGTCTAATTACGGTCATTCCATTTGATGAAGAGATCATGCACCATATCTATATCAATTTCCTGCCCCTATTTTCACGAATTGGACTTTCTGGACTTCCAAAAGCTTGATCAATATCCTCTTCATGTCTACCTAGGTCTTGCAGGTATCGTAATTTTTCAAGACATTGGTAATTCCAAGGAATCAAAGCAAAACTCATTCCAAGTAGGGAGATCATGAGTGGGCAAGTTTTTTATCAGTTTCTGGAATTACATTTTTTTCTGTATTGCTGAGGAAGGAACTGCATGAAGTATCCCAACGTTTAGCTCAATACTTCTGGATTGAGGAAGGAAAATAAATACTCTATTTTTTCGACACTCACACAGTATGACCGAATTCCAATCAATACACACAAATAGGCTCTGTAGTTCAGGATTATTGTTGTTTGGAGTTGTAGGTTTATTTTCTAGCTCTAGGTCATTGTCACCCAAAATTCCTTTTGCGCAAAAAATTGAGCATCTGTTACATGAATTATCTTGCACAATGGTACAACTTGAGAAGTCACTATCCCCTCATCTACCACAAGATGTATACTGAAGAACCTTCAAGTAAGACCCTGAAATTTCATGCGACAGCAAGCGTACCATAGTCAAAACTGTTGTACCTCATGATAATACAAGTTTGCTGACTTTTGGAGACTGCTTCCTGTTAGTGAGTCGCAGCAACATATCAAGAAGCACATTCGCTTATCTACAGTGGGATGCTTCTCTGCCACAGCCTTCCGCGGGTGAAGAAACTTCGTGAAGACGGTGATTTGAGCTCCAATGCCATGGCAAAGACATTTTGAGATAGTCATAATTTTAGAGGTTATATATTTCTTTTTTGGAAAATTAGAAAATTTCATAATGACAAAACTCAACAGCTAATGGTAATCAAATTGCCGTTTGAAGATGCAGAACTAGCTCATCTTCTCCGCTTTCTACTTTGACTTGAGTTTTTTCCATCAACATTGAAAGGCAAAAAGGGGTCCACAAACCAAGGTGGAAACTGAATCCAGTCCATTTCGACTGTATTCCGTTGGGTGACACAAAATCCGATATGCTATAAAACGAAACTTACATTACCCAGTTAATCCGTTATTTTTCTTCTACGCTGTTTTTGAAATGACTATCATCACCGATGAGTACACCTCACCAAATCCAAAAATTTTATGTTAGCGCGCTTTGCCACGTGAGAAAGTGACAATAAACATTAGCGAAATACAAGTGAAATTTCTCCTTTCTCTTCCGTTACACTTTCTTACACCAACGACTTTTAGGAAAATAATACTTGCTGTATGACTAAAATTGCGATTCAATGTAATCAGACTTATCTTCCTTCCTTTATTGCATCTTGCCTGGAATAGCCATATCCAACGGAATGTGAGTTCAAAAGGACTCAATGCTCAGATTTCTCTTTCGATGAAAGTGCAGCAAAGTTTGAAGTTGGACAATTTAGTCCTTGACAGTGAAAACCAATGGAGTCAAATTAATCCCTACATGATGGATTCCATTGCCATTCTTATTCAATCATTGATTTTTCCTGGACTGCTAGTAATCTATGAACCTTAGACATGATTCAATTATGAAAATCTAGACCGAATAATCATTTATTAAAACATATTTCGACCCCAATGATTTGAGTCTTGTTGCACTTCAGCTCCGAATAAGCATCGAAAGCAAGATTCCTTACAATGAAATTGTGAATTAAAGCTTAAGTTATCACTGTGCAACTTTCTTAGCCTAGAGCAGGTGTTGTGTTCCAAATTGCCAACGAAATGAAAAATAAAAAACGAAATTAAGAAACAAGTTTATGAAGGAAACTAACTTGGACTAGATCAACCCAGTGTATTGATGGTTATTTCTAACATTCAGTGCTAAAAATGTAACTATTGTTTTCAAGGGAACTTTACGTTTCAACGTGTATTTGAAATACTTGGTTGCAATGTTGAGGTTACATTAGCACAATATACATGTAATCCTGTTTGTGTTACACTGCATGTAGTACTGTCATGTTTGAATAAAATAAGAGATGATGTACAATGACTTTTTTCATCAGGAGTACAGCACCGACTAACAATTTTTGGAACGATTTCATATGCTGTCATGTTCCATTTACGCATTTTCATGCACATATCATACAATTGGATTCTAACTTAATTATTCTTTTTTAATCATTTCGCCTCGACTGCACACATACGGGCAAACGAGTGTCAATACGGAAATACTTGGTCAGCTACATGCTTTTTTCGACGTGTAACATTTCTAATACCTTTAAGGTTTTGGTTACAGAAGGTTTCAATAAGGAACTCAACGGAAAAAGTTGACTGTAGAAACTCATAGAATAAATTCCGGGGGCCAATAATTCGAAAGGAAAAGACTGAATTGTCAATTTATTTCCTGATCCTAGCCCTCTATTCCACTCATCCTTCAAAATTCTTTCCTTCTTTTGGTTTGAATTCTAAAGCAGTGGAAGTTAAGAAAGATATCATAGATTGTGCGGCCGTCAAGAATTGTCGAACAGCGAACTTTTCTCAAACAATTGAGTCTGCTTACGAAACGAAAGTTTTGTTTGGGTCATGAGTGTCCCAAACCCTAATGAATCTACTGGAGTGTATCCCATACCTGCTTACCTTAATTTTTGTCCTGGTGGTGTCGCTGCGAAAGGTTCAAGTTACGATTGGTATGATCTTTTGAATTATTCGAATCTCCAACAACATGTGTCAGCTCCTCGTTCGGCTCCTCGACGTAAAGTGTTAACTCCAGATATTTTGGTTTCAAAAGCGAAGTCAGCAGATGATAAATTACGTCAGTACTCATTACTTTTTAGTAAAAACCTGTCAACTCCATTTTTTTTGCCATCACTATCAATTTTGGTTGGTGCAGCCTTTGGAAGACTCTCTGGAGTTCCCTCGAATGCAGCTCGAAAATGGGCCGATACAATGATATTACATTACTACGATCTTCATGAAGAACAGATACCGATGTCACAAAATCAAATCCACGAAAATTCGCTTTTATCATCCAATTCTATTTCAGTTCAAGAGACAAATACTGTTGCGTTATTAAAACGTATTTTGAGAGATTCAGAAGCTGCTCATGCTTCATCAGGAGCAGTAGGAAAGCCTCGTCCATGTGGATATGTCTTCAAAAGGGGTGACATTGCTTGGAACTGTAGAACATGTCAAACTGATCCTACTTGCGTCATTTGTGACAAGTGTTTTCATGAATCCAATCATGAAGGTCATGATGTCTATTTTCATCGAACAACACCAGGTGGATGTTGCGATTGTGGAGATCCTGAAGCATGGAAAATTCAAGGTTGTTGTCCATTACACAGACCACAAGGAGTTCAACAATCAATCGAACCGGATGACGATCCAGAGGAAGCTGTCAAAACAGCTCTTCGAGGACAAAACGAAGGACTTGATATTCTCAAGCAACAGCCTACAAGCTTACCACCAAAGTTAGCCGCTGCTTTGGCGATTGTAATAGGAGGCGCTGTTCAGGCATTGGTAGATGCTTCTGATGGAGCAGGAATTGGTGCTGATCCTGTGCAATGGAAGATGCGATGGGCAGACGAGGCGGCTAAAATTTGGAATGGAGTTAACAATGATGAAGAGTATTATGGAAGAAGCTCTTCCACAACACCGCAGGAAGTCATTTCCGGTTCTGTTGCTATGCCTCGAGGCTATCGCCTAGAACTTCGCTTCACAACGACGATGTGCATACTTTTGATGAAGTTATTGAGGCGCTTCATGAACCAAGATATAGAAGAACAGCGGATGACTCTCCATTACCGCTAGTTCCACATCGAGAAGATGCTACTGACATGACCCAACATGTAGACAGTGATGGACAGGTAACTGTGAAATACTACATAACATTTTCTTCAGCAATGATCGGATATCGACATCTCAAATCCAAAGGCTTGCACTGTTCTGTTGTCAGTACAGTGCAAGTGGATGCAGAGAACCGTGCTAGAGCTCTCACCCTTTGGATGACTGAGGTCGCTGCAGCTCATCCAGCTGCTGCTGTTATTGTCGTTCAGGCACTTCTGCAGGTGTCAGCAAGTAAGAAAATTGGAAATATATATGTTTGGCATGAGCCAAAAACCATTCCTACTTGGACGTCTATCCTTGATGAAGAAGATGAGGTTAAGGCTTGCCATCGGCGATTTTCTGCTTTCCCTCCTCATTTAGAATCGAGTTACTTGACTCGTGAGGACTCGGAGTCTTTGCATCGATTTGGAGCACAAACGAATCTTGATAGCTTCATTGATCTAACTGGTACCGACCCACTTTTCTATGATTCGGTTCCGTATAGACTTCCTTCTTTCAAATATCGCAAATCTCCACATTCTCTGTGGGGAACATTGCCTTCAACGTATAATGATGCAGTGCCTATCAAGAACAAGCATCAGATCATTTACCGCATAGCCACAGGAGAGCACAACGAACAAGTTTTAGCAATGCCATGTAAACTTTCCGAATATGTCATTGTAGTCGATACAGATTTAAGGAAACAGCAAGAGTCAGAACTGATACTAACTAGTATGTATCCCCATAAAATCCCTGGTCTTTATATGATAAGTGGCATTGGAACTCTGCCGATTGAGATGTTAAGACGAGATCCTTCTCCTCCACCAAATCCAATGGATTGGAGAAACTTACTTGCAACATCCTCTTTCCGGGCCCCGGTATCTCCTGTAATTCTATTGCTATTGAATGATCCTTATCCAACAAAACTCTTTCGAAGCGCTTTACATGCACTTATTTTATCACTCTTGGTCGATTCACGATTCAAATGCCGCTTCGCAGCCGCATTAGGAGCTGTAGCATATCGCCCATTGAGCACTCTGTTCTGTGCCGGAGTCGGGACTGAATCTGATACTCCTCTTGGTTTCACCGTTCAGATTTTTACTGCCGGAAGTTTAGTCAGGGCTCTTGGAAATCCGTCTGCAACCGAGAAGTTACTACGGTGCGACCAGGGTGGCACTGATTTTTCTGATGGATCTCCCATTGGTGTGTTTTCTCTTCCTATTGCACATGCTGTTTTGCGATGTATTCATACCAACTTGTTGGGATCAACAAAAGAAGTCAACATGATACTGAATAATACACTGATCAATACAAATGACGAAACAATGAGTGATCGCGCCAACGATTCCCTACTTCCAGCGTTAACTTATCAAGTTGGGGAACATCCATTATTGACTCAACTCCCAGCCGCGCCTGATGATGGTTTTCTTGATTCAAGATCAACAAGACACAAGCGTGTACCTCATCTCTTGCGTGACTTAGAATACATCATGGAAACTCCAGGCACATCTTTTCGCCTTCTCTCTCCGCAACGATACCCAGTTTTTCCCAAAGTGCATTCTTTGAATTCTCAATCGTCAGCTGTATTCGAAAGTTGCCTAAGCTTCCCTGTGATGTATTCGAGACTGCTTAGGATAGCACAGGGTATGGATCCTCAAAAGCGAAAAATATCTGGAGGTCATGTTGAGTACGAACAAAATAGATGGTTAGAGGCTTTTGGACTCAGCCTTAACTTCGCTGGTACGAGAGACGCTCTTACGGAGAGCTTAACGAACTCTTCTAGCGCTCAGTTAGCGCCATTTTCGGAATTTGGTTCTCATCTTGGAAGTATACGTGATGCAATGGGTCAGTTTATCACTGCGTTGTTGCGAGAGCTTAAGTTATGGCTGTATCGGGAAGGATTGCTTGAAACAGGACTGCCCTTACCTCCTGGTGGAGCTCACGGAGCGATTGACAATTCACAAGTCGAAGCTTTGCAGAGAAGTACATTGCATGTGTCTAGCTCGCAGCTTGGTGAAGTACCGGATTCGATTCTTGACTCTGGACATAGTTCGTCTGTTAATGCAATCAATTCTTTAGCATTATCTTGTGCAACCGGTGTGAAAATGACGGAGGCTCAGCTAGAGCTTATAGAAAGTGCCCTACGACTTGAAGGGGTCCATCGACATCATAAAGCAAAAGTTGATGGTGAAAGCACAAGCGCTGGACCTGTGATGGCAGATTGGCTTCGTATTCCTCATTCACCTTTAGGTGGAGATACGCTATCTTTCCATTTGCCTCTTCATCGGTCTCTTGCAAAATGTGTACGCTGTATATGTTACGTGCCTGTTCCAGAAGCGACTCGTAAAGCAGATCCGAATGGATGGTGGAAAATTCCTGTATTAGACGATGATGTCAGAACGAATCAGTCGGATCAGTCAGTTGTTTCTGCACTTGCCACACTTCTTCGACCCACTCTTCGTTCCTCGAACTGCAGAGTAGCTTGGTTAACAGGCCCTGATTGTACCTCCTCCGAAGCGCAGAGACGAAGATCTCGATTAAAAAATGTATCATCAAATATAGCCTCTGCCAAAGTAATTCATTCCCTTGCTGATCATCCAATCCGATGTATCGCTTCTGCTCAGCAAATAGAGCGTCATTTATGGGCAAGGAACGGCAGTTCAACAGCAGGTATGGCACTCAACTATTCAAACTCACCTCTCTGTCGTTCCTTTCGAGATCTTGATGTCACATTAGTTCAACTATCTGCTGCTGGTTTATACATAGGGCTTGGGGCAAAGAGAATTTTTTCTCTTTTAATTAACAGATTTAACTTAGATGGCTATCTTTGCGACCCTGAGCGACGTGTCCAAGGTTCGCTTGCTGGATCGACCAATGCTGGCGTTTGGGTGAATCCTCCTCGATTACAGGATCCTGAGCAAGCCGTTTCTCTCTCAGACTCCTTTTTCATCACAGTGAGCATTCTTGTAACCGAGCTTCCTCCACCATCTCCTTTGACTTCTGACGATAATTCATCTCTTCGAGATAGCTTACGGAGAGAGCTACTGCACGCGTTGGCTGCAGAGCCAAGATCTCATAGCGAGGCTATGGAAGCAGCAACAAGTGCTTCAAGTAGGAGAGACGAAAGTGCTGGAATTTCTGGCGGTGGTCTTGTTGGTGGAATGCTAGGTGAGCTTTTTACAGAAGTATTACGACAAGTAGGAATACAAAAAAATCAAGGTTCTGCTCGGGCTACATCTGGTCCTTCGGCTTATGAGCTCCGAGCAGAGTGTTGTGATGAGTATGATCCTACTTTTTATCATTTACGTCGTCAGGATCATCAACACGCCATGGATAGAGTTGCCAGATTGAGAAAATCCAAATCCTCGCAACTGAATGCATCGAGACCCGATGGTGTCAGTTTTCCAATCGTATGCGCACCACCAAAAGCCCATCCTCGGTTTTTGCCATGCAGACTCCTCCTGCATCTTCCTAGTATGGATGCTGCCATTCGAAGAGCACTACTGTTTGCAGTCACAGGCGGATCTTGGTTACCTCCCGCTGAGCCTTCAACTGTGATCAAAGTAGACGAAGAGTTGGAAGGGAAAGACGAAGCTGATTCTGGCCGAAATCATTCTCCAACAATGGGTAATGAAGGCAACAACTCTTTGCCTGTCACAACATTCAGTGGGAGATCTTTTCGTCGCGCTTCGTCATCAGTAAACCGGAAAGCAGCTTCCGGACCGATTGAGTTGTTTTCTCCTTCAGTCGTTGCTGCCTCATCTGTTTCTTGTCTAGAGTTTTTACAACTTTTGACACTTCAAGTCCACACACTTGAAGAATGTGCGTCATTGCATCGTTTGCAACCGGATTTAGATGATGATACAAAGGCATTATCTGCAGGACTTTCGATCAATAAGTATTTAGGGCGACTCATACATGTTCCAGATAGCATTGCAAATGCTTGGGCATTGAAGCCCTATCCAGAAGGTCCCTTGCCCTCGAAAGGTTCAGGAAGCAATCGTGGTTCGTTGTTAGGCTTAATGATTATACTTTATGAACATAGATCACTCAATGGAAAGAGCGACTCCAATGGGTCCCCATCGGATTCCGGAGGTGATGAGGGACATGGGGGAGCGCGATCTATAACCGAAAGTGGCTTGGTTTGGCTGCTCCGTTTTGTTTATGCCTTGGTTGATGGGGCTCCTAATGTTGGAGCGGCAATACGTAGTGCGACTCTTGGTGTTCGAGTGAAGCCGTTGGGTAGTTCATCGTCGTTCGGAGAATCCTGGATGATATCAGATGAGATCAGGAAGACTGTCACTGGAATGTTACTTGGCATTTCGGACCTATGGCCAAAGGAAGACGAGAAACAAAAATCAAATGAAAGTGAGAAGATTACCGCGAAGAGCAAAGAAGCCCGGAAAGCTGCTCAGCAAAGAGTTATGGCAATGATGAAACAGAAGCAACATGCTTTTGCAGCTACAATTACTCCCAATGATGCAGAGTTCGGCAGTAGAATGGATATCGATGAAGATGATTTATGTATTATTTGTCGTTGTGATGACACTGATGGAGAGAACAATGGTCCTTTAGGGTATCTTGGTCATGTCCAGAGATCAAGGTGTCTGGAACTTCGATCCTCAAAAGAAGCATCTCAGAGTGACGTGCTCTATCTTACGTATAGAGTAGCAGGACATAGAGGCTGTCAACTCCGAAAGTCTCAATCCATGGATTCTGAGCCAATAGTTTGTCTCCCAACCGGAAG
>CAAAJI010000474.1:0-37630 GCA_900642245.1 Fragilaria radians | reverse complement strand
AACATCGCAAAACTATTATCAAAATCCTGATTTTCAGTTCTTTTCAACTTATTCTCTACCTTAAATAGGACAACTCAGCATTGATTTATAGCCATAACGGAATACAGCTCATTGACTGTGTACATTTGAATGAAAATCGATAATCGATCCTTTATAAAAGCTGTATTTGCAAGCATAGCTATTATGGATGAATTTGGACACGCTTCGTTTCTTTGATACAGAATAAATGTACAAACACGGATTGCGATGTATATCCTTCTAGCGGAAATTCCGTTATCTAGCCTTCTTGACCATATTACATCACCAAATGCAGCCCTACAAGATTTTGACAATCTGTTGCCATGTACTGATTTCTCTTTTTTGGTGCCGAATGAAAGGCCATTTCAATGCAGCTTTATTTACCAAAGATATTCATCTAAATGATACTGGAAAAATGTCAAACGTTTACCATCCATCGTTCGCAGATAAATGCGGGAGGTGTAAAATGTTTGATTTGCTTTGGAACCTTCATATCACTTCAATTTCAACTAAGCATGTACATCCATTCAGCAGGACACGTGAAATCATATGAAAAGCCCAGGTGTTGATTGCTTTTCTCTATAGATACATCAATCAGTATGTGCTAGCGGTATGCGTGTTAATCTTACCAAAAATTGTTTACATTATTTCAAGTGGTTCTCGAAAGATTCTTTCTTCATCCGATTATATTTAACGATTCTACTTTACATTATATCATCTTAAAACGATGTCATTACTCATGCATTCAAAAAGAATTAGAATAAACCATGGTATGAGGAATGCAGAAGAAAACTGTTGAGAGGAAGTTTTGAACATTTTACTCTAGAATCAAAGCAATCTTAAGTGGTACGGGAACAAATGATTGATTTATGAATGAAGTCCTTGCGGATTGTATTGCAACAAATAACCTATTTAGCAAGCATAGTATTCAAAAAGTCAGGGATTAAATGCTAATTGAAAAATTGGAGAATTGGGGTCATGCCGAATATATTTGTTGGATACCTGTGAATCTTTCAAATGGAGTCTGTCGAATGTTAAACTAAAAGGCTCATTATATTCCTAGATGAGGTTATTTGGCTAGTACAATTATATATAGGTTGAACATAAAGAGCACAAAAATAGAAGAAGATCTGAAAAATGAGGCAGATTTGGGAATTTGAAGCATATGAAGACATTGAGGAACAAGATGCAACATGTAATCGATAGCGAATCATTATTAGTATAAGCATAGTGGCTCTTTCAATGGGGGCTTCACAAAACAACGATACTTGAGCCATGAAGCAATTCCCGAGGCATACATTGTAAAAATAAAGAAAATAGGAAACCAACCTTTGATGACAACAGTTGTGTCGTTCGAACTAGAATGCTTCAGTTTCATGCTTCCTTTCAATTCTAATGCAAGGGCCACAACCAATTTAAAACCAAAGCTTTCGTTGATCTCCTTCAAAGTAAAAGAGAAATGTATTGATAAATTGAAATGAAGAAAGTTACAATAGTAATAGCTAATGCTAGAAGACGAAGTCTCCCAGAGAGATATTTGAAGTTCAATAATTAAAAGCCAAACACATCTTTTGTACATTTCCACCTTTTGATTAGTGCAATAAAAACAGGCAGTTATCTTACAATTTTCGCAAAAAGAAACAGCAACCGGTAGTGCTAGCAGTTGGTTTTGATCGCGTTTACAGATTTTTCCAATGAATTCTTTGTTGTGCTTGTGCTTGACAATGTGCTTGATGATTACCAAACAGCACACATTATTTGATCATGAGTTTAACAACCAAGAGTGACAAGCAGTTTCCTATTCTAGGAGATGAGAGCCTAATGGCACCAAAAGAGTATGGGACTTCTTGAGTACCGGTATGTTCGATAGCTTTAAGTATCTAAAAGTAAATTACTAATAATTCCTATTTCAAATTGTAAGCTATAGATTACTTTCTAGGATTTGTTAATATTCGGCTTCATTCCGATCTTCCAGAACTTTCCAGAAGTTTCATCGAATTTCTCAGTCGTGTCGCTTGTGATCTTGTGACTACCGGAGACTAGCGGTACTGGTTCAGCACACTCCGACTTCATAATTTTCATATCAACACGGTACAACCTAATTTACAATGGGGGAGTTGGCATAACGGTGAGCGTTTTTGGGCATGATTCACTCTTATGGGTTTTAATATATCTCACAATAATACTTTTCCCTTCTACTCTTCTATTTTTGTTTCCCTCCTAACAATATGACTCAATTGACGCAGAATTTGCAATTTCAACCGTCACTATGCGGAGCATTCATCCTACTTTGCAACAGAAACAAATTTCTTACAAGAATTCTCCAAGGAAGCTAAGCACCAAAGAGAGATAAAATTTTACGATTCAAATACTGGAGAGCTGTTATTCATCGCTCCAAGGGGTCGTTCATGGGAACAATTTCTGGATGAGACGAGGGCTCACGGATGGCCAAGTTTTCGTGATTCCGAGGTTGTATGGAATAATGTCCGTTGTTTGAAAAATGGCGAGACCGTTAGTCTAAATGGCACTCATCTCGGTCATAACTTGCCAGATAAAAAGGGTAATCGATATTGTATCAACCTTGTGAGCGTTGCTAGTCAACCCATTCAGGAATAATCTGTATGAAGAAAGTACAACCTCAGAATCAAATGGAAACCTTAGCGCCCCTCCCATCTAATTAAAGGTAATAATCGATAACTTTTTATATCATGGTAACTTATGTGACTTAAAGAAATCATCGATAGTTTTTGTTACTCCTTCATACCAAGGACTAAATTATTTTGGTGTCGTTCTCTTTGGAATTACAAAATTTCATTACCGTAGAAACTCACAAGTTAATTTTGAGAACGACTTAAAACAGGTGTTGCAATTTGTTGTGCCATTAGTTATTGTCGATTGCTTGAGGGTCTTGTAAATGTACACTTGGCCAAAGCTTTGTGACATATTTCATTGAAAGTTATTTCATCTAGCTCAATCGGTCAACATGTCATATTAAAGTATCAAGCGTTATAATGAAAAGTGATTTCAATACATCCTACTGAATATACCTGAGTACAAGTCCATTCAGCATAATTTTAAAAATCACATTTCGTCAAAAAAGCGTAATAATTAAATATTTGTTAACAAGTACCAATTGATAAGAAAAAGTCAAAGGCGGGAAGAAATTTGGAGGTGAATTATTCAAATATATAACTTTAGATCCAACAAGGGATTGCGAACGATGAAACTGGTATTTCCTGAAATTTCAGCCATTTTCCAAACATTCGGGAGGCAAGCTCCATCTGTTCCGTCCAACTAGCATGGGAACCATAATGCATCTCTCTCTTAATTTATGAAAATTAAGGATAAGCGGTTAGCTTTGTAGCCCACGGCTATTGCGCAACTTATTTATCTTCCCTTGGTATCAAATACCGAGACTCTCTGCCACCGAGAACAACATTGCCTCATCAAGTTGCATGCAGACTTCTACTTTATTTTTTTGACAAAGGTGACAGAAGTCTACATTATAATCGTCAAATAGATCGCCTATTGAGCAACTTCTATCTAGGAGTGCGTCTTCGATATCAACACAAACCCCCTCCTCTTTGAGGGACGAAGGTATTTCCAAATCCTTTTGAATACTCCATGTATCAATATCATCATCAAAAATACTTTCAGTTAGCTCGTTCATTTCATCCAAAGAGAAGTGAAAAAAGTTTTGGGAACTGTCGTAGAAGATGTTTTCCTTATCAATACATTGGATTTGCTCACGGTCACTGCAAGCCCTCTTGTATGAAGTTGAAGTGTCACTCGCATTCGATTTTTCCATAACATCATCTCGAGATGTAGTGTAGAGAGAAGGTATCATTTCATTTTTAACCACTGTTTTCTTTGAACGATTGAATGTTACGGATCTATCGACTTTTCGTAAAGAAGATAGTTTTTGTAGTAATTTGGGAACATCACGCAATGCATGTCCTATCTGAAAGTGTAGCTAATGTTAGCAAACAACATTACGTGATTATAAGTTTGGAAGAAATAGAAGGAAGAGTATCTCACCTTGATAAGGATCTCTGACTCGTTCAGTTCTTTAAAATCATTCTTCGTTCGTTTGACAAATATCATGCCACATTCTTTTAAGTGAGAAGCAATCCATCGAATCAGAATGGACTTTTTGGCTCGACTATTCTGAAAACTAGAATACTGACTGGCATATTTCGAGATGACCTGACGGAAAGTCAAGTTTCCAGGAAGGAGATCAAAACTCTTACCTCTACCACAAACAATCATATTCGAACCTTTCAATGATAATTTTGCATAGCTTAGCGATTCCATCTCTGATATGACGTTCATGAAGGTTAAATTGATATTTAATATGAATAGGCTTGTGTGTGGTTTGTAAGAGATACGATTGAATTTGATGAATTTTTCGATCATCTTCATGGTGATCATGCTCAAGCAATTTTACCCCGCGCGATGTCATTTCTCCTGATTAAGGAGTAAGTTTGACATCACGAAGTCCTAAGGAAAAAAAACGGAAGAACCTTCAGTATGTATTCCGCCTCAGAACGACTCAACTTCGTAATTGTGACTTTGTGAACGATGATAATTACGAAAAAAGTAATCCCTTTCGTTTTATGCCATTAAGTGTTGTGTATCTTGTATTGAAGTTTAATGAACATTATGAATTGAAACATGGCGCTCTTTCTTGTAATTTGAGCGAAGGACGAGTAACAAAAATAGTTTTTTGATGAGTTTGTGATGACGTTACCCAAGTTTCAGATGTTAACTTAGAACCATGAATTAAGATAGTGCAAAGAACTTTACATGTGACTTAAAAGTTCATAGAGATTTTGTAGCCAATGATTGGAATCAGATGCGCATCATATTTATTCCTAATGATATGTCATTCATTAGCAGTTAACCTGGCTTGATTGAAATAGTTGCATCTGGAAAAATCACGGTTATGCAGTATGGTAGTGAATGACCACGCTAACCTCGATTTGAATTGGCTGCGTTGATGGATAATAATATTTTAGCAATCTCAAATAAAGGGAAGAGGAGTGGTTAAATTCAAAGTTGATTAATGGTGTGTAACTTTAGATGAAAAGGAAGACAGTCACTATCAAGAAACGAGTACAGTGTATGGCACTACCGGAACAGCCATGGCTCACATTTACTAGGCTACAAGCTGTAAAATGACAATCTTAAGAATAGATCTGATCGCGTATAGAAGGACAGACGAGCAGATAGCCTTTTTCAATAAATCATCCAAAGAGCAAAAAAGGGCAACAAGAAAGTATAAAAGTCTGATTGACGAGAAGAATGAATATTTTTCTTTCTTTGTAAAGTGTGATATGAATGAACCATTAGGGACCAGTCGATGTTTGCATATGTGATTGAATTAGAGACTAATCTTTAGGGTATTCTTCTCTTTGATCTTAACTTTACAATTTAATTACTAGACATTTTTGTATCCTATCTATAATTAGAGCCACATTGATCTTGGTGTAAATCAATCTAGAGCATCAATGCTGCATATGTCTTGCTTTATGGAAAAGAACTTGTCAAAAGGACGGATTGGGTATTTGCTCATGATCTCAAATTTGTCAAAAATAGTTGGTATACAATGAAGGATGAGAAAAGAAAGAAATGAATCATTGTTACAGGTAATATTTATAACTCAGATCAAAAGATGGAGATTTCATAGGAAGCCTTACTGACTATGTGGATGATAATTGGAGCATTGCAACCAAGGAGGAAAGTGGCCTTTAGAGGTCTGAAGGTCTAAGAAGCAATGCAAGCAAAACATGAATCTAGATACCACATGATGGAAAAATTACTGGAAACCGTAGAATTAAGACCAGGAAAGAGCAAGAGCGCGTACAAGATGACTCCCGTTAAGGATCAGCTTGGGGGGAAATTTGCAGACAACTATCTAGGAGTTGTTGTAAAAGAATATGGCTTATTTCTTATTTTCCATGAAGCATACTACATCACTTCCTTGTTATGAAGGAAAGCTTATATCATAACATTGCATATAAAGTCAGCCCTATTGGAGGAATCAAGTTAAGATGATACTTCTGAGGATATCATTGTCTTAAGGATTAGTGCTTATAAAGTTCCTACGATAGAAGATGCTTGAATTGATATCCAAGTATTCTATGCATTGTCTTAGATTCCTTTTTACCAACACTTTTTTCCGAAGGAATAGCAGCACATGTCCTGTGAGCACTATAGATGAATCATCTTTCTCAAAAATAAGATGACATACATCACATAACATGTGCCATAGATATGCATACCACGGTTGTCAAACATAGCTGTGAATAAAGTAAAAAGAAAGAATGGTGTCCTATCCATTTTGTTCTACCCGTTGTCCAAGGTTTTGTTGGTAGGCTTGATCAACAATCCAACGAGCCGTGAAAATATCTTGAATGGCCGTCCCAACAGATTTGTAAAAGGTACACGGTGCAGATGGTTGAATGTGGCTGGGATTTCGCAAAACGTCTCCCAAAAGATGAAGTGGTTTGGAAAGTGATTTCAAATCCCCCACAGTCGAAGCATCGAGTGTATCAACCAATACGATGGAGGATCGTTGAACAGTAACATCATCCACTTCTTGGCAATCTGGTGTATATGATCCGACTCCCATGACATGACAACCAGATTTTAACCATGATCCATCCCAAAGTGGGGTTTGTGTGTTGGTACAGGCAACAATCCAATCGGCATCATGACATGCTTGAGAAACTTGATTGTGATCTTGGAGACAAATGACTTTGGTTGGTAGTTTCTGCTTCTGAGCTAAATTTGTAGCCCTTTCCATTTGACGATTAATGATGGTAATGTGAGTGATGTTGGGGATGACGCAACATAGGGCTTCAATATGACATTCCGCTTGTAGGCCTGCACCAAAGATAACTAAATGTTGAGTTGAATCGACTGAATTTTCTCGAAAGGATTGAATCCATTGAGCAGAGAGTGCACTTCCTGCTGCTGTTCGTGCGGCAGTCAAATAAGTGGCACTCACCATAGCTTCCACTTGTCCAGTTGGTGGATCCACTAGAAGAATAGTTGCGGGAACTAATGGAAGTCCATGATGTGGATTATCTGGTCTTACAGACACTAACTTCATTCCCATGCAAGACGTTTGTGACTTATCGTCCTGTCGGAAAGAAGCAGGTTTGAATAAAGTCCAATCCTTGATTGGATCGTTTTCGGACGATGATTGTTGGTATGGCAACGCAATGCGAGTTGGAACTGTTCCTCCTCCATTCTTGCACAGGGACATGAGGGCCTTTCGATTTATATCAATACAACCTTTCATTGAAAAGCATCGTTTCACATCTGTCTCACTCAAAAATATGATGGAACTGCTCATGATTCGTCGAAGCATTCGGTTGTTGATGTGTTGGTTTTGTTTTGTTGGGTACAGTTGACTTTTATTCGCACTGTACTTACATTCACTGGTTGGTCTTGCTATACTAGTAGTACAAGCAATTCCCAATTAAATTTACTAGATACGCGAGTACGTCTTCGAATTGCTTCAAATTCAATCATGTCTGGTGGAGGTTACTTTCATTCTGGAGATAACATTCAAGCTATAGTAGCTGACATTGGATCATACGCTTCCAAGATTGGCTACGCAGGTGAAGATTTTCCTAAGGCTTACTTTCGATCGGTATGTTGGTTGGTTTTCATCAATAGTTAGGCCCAACCAGATGATAACTCCAGAGATTGTCCCAACCTTTTCACTCACTCTTTCTTGTACAGAATACAGCAGTTCGAGATAAGGATGGTAAATTAGATATCAATTACGATTTCTTATTTCGACCATTAAAGGATGAGGCTGAGTATCACGTTGCCAATCCTGTCGATTCGACCACTGGGTTGTGGTATGGAGATTCGGAAGAATGGTATCATCTCTTACCTAATTACATTCGTCATGGTTATGAGACATCTTTAAATACTCGTACGAGTCATCATCCACTTCTCCTCATCGATCGTTCTTACAATCCACCTCCACTTCGTCAGACTGTATTGGAATTATGTATGGAGGAATTACAAGTCCCAGCCATGTTTTTCGGGCGCGATGCAGTCATGGCATGCTATGCAGTTGGTCGGACAACCGCAACTGTTGTCGATGTTGGCTATTCGGGTACTACAGTCACTCCCGTACACGATGGATACGTCGAAACCAAGGGAATTCGACGATTACCAGTGGGTTCGCAACACATGGACGATACCATCCTCTCCACATTAGATCAACTCACTAATTCCTCGATACGGCCTCATTATCAAGCTCGATCTTCGGAAAGCACAATGCGAATATCTCAGGATATGCATAACCATTCAAGATGGTACGTCGCTCAAGAATGTCGTGAGGACGGAAGTGGAGCAGCGGTCTCAACCGTGGAAGACCCAGCCTTCCAGGCACCCTCCAAATCCTATGTGTTACCAGATGGAACAGTTGTAGACATTGCAGCAAAATATAGATTTTCGATTCCCCAAATGGTACTAGGTCCGAAGGAAGAAACTGTCCGAGATCGAGAATTTAAAAAAATACAAACTCAATTGACTTCCCTGATACAAAAAGGGTCTGAGGCCATCCCAAACGAAATTATGCCTAAGGACGGCAATGATATAGATCAAAATGATAAGGAGTACTGGGAACAACAATTTTCGGAAGAATCCTCTGTAGGAATCTCCAAACGACGATCAGAACCGCATCGTCATCCTAAATCTCCCTTGATGTTATCGTCATCATCCTTCCATCGAGCAGTCTTACGGCAAGCGTGTGTCCCATATTGGCAATCGTTCCTGCAGACGTCTCTGACGGCTCATCCTATCCCATCCATGATTGGGGATGCTGCTCTTGCCTGTGATCGTGATCAACAACCCTCACTTTTGGCGAATGTCGTACTGGTGGGAGGGGGTGCCTGTGCGGGACCCACCGAAATGGCTTGGTCGGATGCCCTACGTGAACGAACGGAATCTCTATTGCAACCACACACACCGGGATGGCGAATCAAAGTACTCACACCCAATCGAACAGAACGTGCGATTGGATCATGGTTGGGAGGGAGTATCCTTGGATCCATTGGAACGTTTCACGATATGTACATTACAAAAAAGGAATATGAGGAATGGGGTCCTGCGATTGTCAATCGAAAATGTCCATAGTAAGGTAGTAGTTTGAAAATATGACTCACAGCTTTTTAAATTATATACCATACTTTTTAATTTCTGGATTAGGAAAATCAAGATTGACTCAACTTACTATTGAATAAGTCTCGTTTCCAGATACACTCTTTTCATTCATGATCAACTTTTGCATTTTCTTCAGGCAAAGAAAGCTGACTATCTTCAACGCTCCGATGAATTACTGGATTATCACTGTGTTCACTAATAGGCACCGGAATCCTCTCTGAGGACTTTGCATCCTCTCCTTTTTTTTCGTCTTCATGAGAGGATTCATAACGAGGGATTTGAACTGTTGTCACCTTGACTATGACTTCTGGAATTAGGGGCATTACCAACTATACCATCAATTTTGCTTTCTTTTGTAGATTTTGTGAATTTGGATTCCTCTAGAGCGATGGGAGGATTATGCTGAGAAGAAAGTGTTGTCTCATCAATCTTCGAATTGTGACGATTGGAAGATTTCCGCATATCTTCACTCTCGGATTTGACGGTATCTTTAACAGAATCGTGCTCTATACTTTGGTATTGAGTCTCTTTGGTGTGGACGGAATACTCGTCTGTGCGGGATCGCTTCTTATTATCTTTCTTGGAGTTTGAGTCTTGTTCTCGACGCGACTTGTTACTATCAGATGTTGAAGAATCCGAAGATGACGCATCTTTCCGTTTCCTGAAAGATTCCTTTGCAGATCTTTCACTTTCTCTTGTGATGCTTGAGGTGTCAAGGTCTAACTCTTTCAAAACAGGCGAACACCCTTGATAAGTATCTTTCTCTTCCATATCTGGTTTTCGAAAGTGATTTGAGTGTGATAGTGCTTGATCGCTTTGAGGCACAGCTTTATGATCCGATAGCTTTCGATATGAGTCTCGACGACGAGATTCATGAGAGTATCGACTGTCAGACGAGAAGGATGAGCGAGAAGAAGAGCTTCCTCGTCTTCGAGCGCGGCGCCTTTTCGAAACTACTTTACCATCTTCATTTCCGTGGTTTTGGTCATGGGTACTATGCTTGCTGTCTCTGTTCGATAAGAGCTTATAATCACGAGTTTCTTTATTATGGCTTGACCTAGGCAAGACGACGACTTTCGCAGGCGCTTTGTCTGATACATTCTCTGAATGTATGCGATCTGAGCGTTTTCGACTAAAGGAACCTCCTTTATGACTCCTAGTTGATGAGATTGATGAGGAGGAGGATGAAGAGGAGGAGGAATGCTTTCGTCTAGCTCTCCGACCAGAAGAGAGGCTTCTTTTAGAGGAGTGCTTCTTGTCGATATCTTTTTGAGATTCCTTGTTCCATTTTCGAGACGATGAATGTCGACTTGAGTCATCATCATGCTTTGATTTAGGATCCAGAACTGTGCGTCTATGAGAATTTGAAGCGGAAGAACGACATGTGGAACTATCTTTGTTGTTTTTTGGCCGACTATCGTCTTTGTTATTGCTCAATGATAATTCGCAGCCGTCACGATCAGATTTTACATTTCTTTCTTGTCGATCTCCCACTTTGTGATTTCGCTTTACGCGAGGCTTCCGTTGAGAACTTGAGCTATTTGAATCAGAACTTGAGCTCGAACCCGATGATAATGTTCGACGCCTTCTGGAGCGACGACGATGACGACTTGAATAAGATGAGCTTGAGGATGATGTACTTGATGAACTGCGGGAACTGGTACTGCATGACGACGAAGAAGAAGAGGAGGACGAGGAGGTACTTAGCTTGGAACTGCTGCTAGAACTTCCACTCGATGACAAAGACTTTTCATCCTCCTTAGCTTTCTTAGCGGCAGCAGCTTGTGCTAAAATCATTTTTGGAGCATTCTTAAGAAATTCTCGCATGCCATCCGTCAGAGGTCCAAGACCAATAGAGGTAAAGAAATTAATGGCATATCGTGTTTTTCGAATGTCGTCAAACGGAAACATCCCGCTGTACCATTCTGTCATTAGAGGATCACTTGTGTCAAATCGTTGCTTCAGTCCAGCAATGCCAAGAGCTTCTGCCATCTCCTGGATTAATATCTTCACGAAAATTCGAGATGAAGATGTCGTTTCGTTTTCGTTTAGATGAATAATGGAAAAACATCTCCAAGGAATAGAGTCTGTGTGTAAGAGGTGTGCGAATAACTTCGCAACATTTCGCAGCTTGTTGGTTTCTAGGCGATGAATTGTGGTGTACTGATAAGCAAAAGCTTCAAGGAACGCATCCAACCAACGATCATCCAAAAGACAGAATCTAGCTCCAATTAAACCGTAATACCTTAGAAAAGTCCTTTCTTGTGAACAGCACTCGATGATCATGTTAATTAATTCACTTTCTCTACCCTTTGGAATATGAATTTGAGTTAACTTGTGAGTACATTCTTCAAAGGTGGCGCTGGACATTATTGTAAGATAGATTTGACGCCTAAGGTGAACCAAATCAGACTCAGAGAGATCTTGAATGGTGGTTGTTAATGCGTCTGACTTCGGCGGAATAGTTGACAATTCTTCCGATTGGTTGTTCTGCTGATTAGCATCATCTTCGCTTTCTTCGTCTGTTTCTTCGTCTCCATCACTATCTTCATCCCCATTGCTGTCGTCTAATCCCAAAATTTCTGCCCTAATTTTTGACCAGGTTGCCTCGTTCTCATCGAATTGGTCATCAAGACGGAAAAAGTCTAATTCATCATCTATTTGGATCTCTTCGTCGTCAAGTGATATCTCAAAAGTGATTTGATCGTCGCGTTCCACAAGGTCCAACTCTTTAGGGATTGGAGCCGGGCAATCTCGGAATGCGGTTTTGCGCATTTTGATCAAGGATTCCATCTTGTATTCGACCCTCTTTTGCAGAATCCCTTCATGGAGCAAAGATCGCAAGCGATCCATTACTGCTCGCATTCCTGCAGGACTCACTTCCAATAGAGCTTGCCCGACTGTAATTAAGAATTCCACAGCAACTTCGACAGAATCATCTGTAGGATCTCCATCTAGGAGCAATGTAAGGATTTGTAAAACTAAAAGCTCATGTACAACAGCTTGATGAAACAAATGCCCCAAGAAAATCGCTACCGCCAAACAATGTGACTTCTCGCGGCGACGATAATGACGTCGAAAGGCAAGAATAGCTCGTTTGCAGACAAGTTCTCCAACTTCGGGAAGTTTGGTATTGATAACTGCAACGAGCGAAGCGTACACGCTGGAGTATTGAGTAGAAGTGAGGGCCGCTTGAAGGAGATTCCGAGCTAAAACACCCCGAAGTCGTATCAGATTGACTCTTTGAAACAATTCGTGGATTAATGGTTTGATTGTAGTTTCATTCAGCCGGTTTATCGTCCCATGAATGATGCGCTTCTGATCGATCCAGGTTTGCTCCTGGAGGACAGCATTATCTTCCTTGGAGTTAATTTCTCCGTACTGCTTTATTGGCTGTCGACGTTTGGCAGGTGGTACGTACAATCCACCGCCTGTGAAGCCGTGACTGACATTGCCACCTTGACTTACACTTTGATTTTGCTTCGAACTCGATTGAGAATAATTACGCTCTTGATATCCACGCTTAGAGAAATCGATATCATCATTCACGATTTTTTTGTCTGTTGGATGCCATCCATCCTGACCCTCCCATGTATGCCGCGATTTCATCATCTGGAGTCGTATCTTGCTGAGACCACTCAAAGTTTGCCTTGATTGTATTGGGTTTCCAATACTCAACATTTATGCAAGTAAAAACAACTTACTGTCGCTCTTTTTGTCTTGGATTTTTGACCAGCGCTTCAAACCAAGGAATCAATTAATTTCAAAGAAATAAATATGGCATCATTAAAAACAAATTTTCTGCATTGTTAATAGTGATTATGGTCCTTCTAATTTCCTGTCCTAATGGTTGACTGAACATAATAGTCGGAAAATGCAAACAAATAGCTGAGATGTTCTGAAAATAAAGAGAGAGTAACAGGCTGGAAATTCAATGTAGAATGCTACAAAGACTTCCAGCAGAAATAAAGCTTTGATAGTGATTAGAGATCTTTGAATGAATCTTTGTTATTTAGAAACCCATCCTTAAAATCGAAAAGTCATCATTAACTTATTGATTGTCTTTAGAATTACTAGTTTTTTAACATTTCTATTTCAAATTTCACTTTTATGAATGCATACAATAAGGATCGGGTTCACCTATCACCTACGTAGTGTTAGCTTTGGTAATTATCTGACCATGAACAATGTTTCAATTTAAAATTGAGACATGATTGTTCATCACTTGAATTATCTTGGAACAGCGGATGTCGTCTGTAATGATAAAAAGTGATCAAGTAATTCATATTCAGCGTTATACTTCCAAAGCTTGGCATGTCAAAAAAATTGATTTTATAAACCAGAATCAAGAGAATCATGCAACATCTGCGTACACATACCCAAATCACCAGCCTATTCTTCACAATCAGGAACACCACTCAAACTAAAGCTGAAAAATAGATGCGGACAAATTATCACCGTTACATTAGACTTCAAGCACTTTACAGAATCGCCAAAATGGACTTGGCTTTACTTTGACACTTTTCTGGAAATCTTAAAGCAGCCTGAGTTACCAATTCACCGACATTGGCTGCTTGCATTAGTTTTATGTTCGGGCCAATGGCCAATCGCTTTATTACAGAACATGCTCGATCTTGAAGGCCTCTATTTTCGGCATGAATCACCATAGCCATAATTATCGCATCAAGACCTTCTTCCTCAACAATTCTAACCTTGCAATCATCATCAGTCGCAGCAAGGTTGCTCAAGACTCCACAACCCTTTTCTTGCACTGTTGCTGCATCTGCATGTGCTTGCATGGCATTCACTACAGCGGAAATTCCTCCAACTTCTAAAATGATCTGACGGTTTTGTGCGTCCACTGAAAGTGTCCATAATGCACGACAGCACCATTCTTGGACACCTACGTTGTCAGAATGAACCCACATAGCCCGAATGACAACATCAATACCACCACTATCTCCAATCATTGCTTTGTTATCATGGTTTACAGCTAAATTTGAGAGAGTCCAAGCACCTGCTTCTTGAACACCAGGCTCATCTCTATGAACTTGCATCGCAGTGATGACAGCATCGATGGCGCCCACGTTTGCCAGTTCAACTTTGTTTTCGTCACTGTTGGCGCAGATGTTTCGAAGAGCTCTAAGTGCCTTTTCCTGAAGTTCGATGTCTTCCGGATGCATTATCATGCTCACAACGACCGCACCTCCGCCACCTGCTTCCATTATCTGTCGTTTAAGTGGTGAATCATATGATGCAAAATTAGTGAGTGCAGAGCATGCTTTACATTGCACTGGAGAATCTTCAGAATGCCGATTCATTGCATCCACAACTTTTTCAAGGACATTCTTTTCCAAGAAAGCCCTTTGATTCTCAATCGAAGCTCCAAGATTTGACATCGCTGCTAAAGCTTTTTCCTGCAATTCTGCATCACCCGGAAACTTTTCCATAGCTTCTAAAAGCCTGTCTAATGCTCCTTCATTAACAAGTCGAATTTGATTCTTACTTGTCGCGCTCAAATTCCACATTGCCCGACATGCGCTGCTTTGGACTTCAGACGATTTGATATGTAATACCATTGCGCTTATCACGGTATTTAGGGCTCCGTTTTCAACTATAGTATCATACTCTTCGTCATCCAAATGTAAGTTAGATAAATGATTGAGTCCCTCTTGCTGTACCAATGTTGATCCAGGAAAGCTCGACATGATTGAAATAATTCGGGTGTAGTCTGTCGAATTCGCGGAAAGCGATTCAACTGCTCTCTGTTCTTGGAGACCAGGATTTGAATGACCTGATTGTGATGACAAACTTGATCTCGACTCCACTTCATCTTCTAATTGGTGCTCAGAGTTGAAACTTATGTTGTCTTCTTGAAAGTTGGAGAATGTTTCTATTACAGAAGATTCAGCAAATGGCTTCCACGTTTTTTGATCAACAGCTGCACTATCATCGTCTCCCGAGGAAATGGAGCTAGTTGTTCGACTAGGTTCAACACTTGAGGTGCCTCGATGAGAGCGACGATTGGACTTTTGAGATTTTGATATCTTAAAGTCTCCACCACGATTGAGAATTCCATGAGAAGGTTCTAAGGTCTGAGAAGGTTCATTGTCATTCATAGACCAGGGAGCCTCATTCCATTCAGGGTTGAAATCGTGATTTTCTAGCTGAATGTCGTCATCGTCGGAATTCCTCCCTCTATCTGAGTTTATAGACTTAGATTGTTTTGACTGACCTTTTTCTTTCGATGAAAGACTCCAAGCATTAGCATCATCATCTGATCCCCGATCGTTCATCTCTGTGGGGAACGTTTCTTCCCATTCTGACGACGGTTCTGTACGACCATGTCTTCGTCGATAATCGTTTAAAACCTTACGCGCTGCCATCCCCCCAATGACAGCCGACTGTATAGAGTCAAACCCTGCATTTGAAGCTTCTAGTGCTGACACGCCACTTATTTGTAGGGATCGACTGTTGAGACCTGGGGATTGTCCTCTGGCTCTTCTTGGCTGTGACGACGGCGACTGCCCTCGAGATTGTACTGGAACTGGTGATTGCCCACGAGATCTTGGTCGAACTGGCGAGTGACCATGGTTGACAGATCTAATCGGTGAACGGACATTTGCTCCCATTGATTCAGAATCCGTTGGTTCGGCAGATCTTAAAATATTAGGGTTCATACTCTGTGATCGGTTTGTTTCAATAGAGTCGTGCCTTCTAACAGCTTCTGTTTTCATGCTGTGAACTCTGTTAACACTACCCGAATTTTGAGTTTCTCTTGATCTCGAGTTGTCGACAACAATTGGATCATCAGCAGATCGTGACGTCCTATAGGTCATTTCTTCATTATCGTTTTCACTGATCGATGTGATACCATTACTGATGGGTGTTCTAGCTCCTTCAGGTGCTGATCCAACGGTGGGAACTGGCGATTGTTTACGCCGTAGATTCGAGCTAGAATTTACTCCTGGACCCTGCAGGCGCAATGAAGACTGAGTTCGAGAGAATCTCTCTAAGTCTTGTCGAGTGGCTGCACGAGACACAGCAGGTAACACCATATCGTTGGAGTTGACGTCCAATGGCTTACATTTTAAGCATCTTCCTTCCAGCACAAATCCATGCAACGTGAGAGGAATCATTTTGAAGAGCTTTTTCTGAAAACACTGTTGTCCACATGACAGGCATTGACCTCGTTTTCTTCGTTGTTCTTCTAACTGTGATTTTGACAATACGGAACCACTCGACGAAAAGTCTATCCCGATTCTATCATTCATCATGACTCGACCGCTTGTGCTTGAAAAGGTTCGACTGAGGCTCACAAAAATTCACTAAGATTAAGTGCGCGTGGCTATGCTAGTTTTTATACGAAAGTATTCGTAGGAAAAAGGGGTGATTTGAACCGCTAGGGATGGTCCAACCAAAAGTTGTCGATTAACAGGATCAAGCGCTGGAGTCCCTTGTAGGATGTTAACGACCGATGATGATGAAGGAAAGAGGCAGAATAGAATGCACCTTGTAGACCGACAAAAACAGCAGTCAACTTCCTCAACGTTCCTTTAATTGAAAAAACTCCAAACCCCGTTGACTGTCCTGCCGATACGCTTTTGACCTCGCCAATCCTTTGGGCCAATTCGAGAAATTCACTTACCTTCACGATCTGTACTACCGAAAACGCCAGAATTCACGCATCCCAACTTTTATAGTCCGTTTACAATTCGCATCTCATTTGCAATTCGAAAAGAGGCCGAGAATCCTATCAACGGAAGGTCATAATTATTGAATATTTACAAAACTTGGTATCCAAACGTCCTCCAATTTCCATTTTAAAACAATTAAGGGACAAAAATGGTCTTAATTATGACTTAAGTAGTGATGAATCAGGCCAAATCTAAGTATGTTTTTAGGATTCAGGTTACTTTGATTCATAGAACTATTTTTGGGTATTCCTGTCCAATGTCAAAAAGGTTTGGGTGTAATCAAGCACAAATTTAATCCTCTATAGCCCCCATCACGTCTCCCAATAATTCTCAATACCAAATTTTAAAATGATTCTATGTCTGTACATGTGCGTGGTTCGTGCGGAATCACAAATATGGCAAGGTTGATAAACTAGAATGTGAGAATTATGCTTTTTGGTTCCTATATTCTTTCGCTTTGTTAGGTTTTGAAGTCAAAACTGTGCGCAGTTTTGACACAATCAAATATGAAGAGTTTCTTCCTATAGAGCTGTGTCATAATGACAGTCAAAAAGGATACCAATGCCCACTGTACTTACCATCCTGGAGTTAGAAACCAATGAGATTATTCCAACCTTTCCTATTCCATCTTTCTCATTTACCGGCATTTAGACTATCTTTCCTCTTAACACCTAATTGCATTGTTGCATCACCACCTTTGCCTACAATAAGAAGATGATATGTGCTTCTTAAGTTACACAAGTCTTGTATTTTTCAACCTACCATTTCTTTGAGAAAGTCTACGTCTAGATACTTAAAGACTCTTTTCTGCTCTTGTCTCTACATTTAGCACCAACATTAGATGCCATCAATCTTAACTAAACCAAATTTTAACTTGTAAGCCATCCCATGATCTTCACCTTGGTATCACTTTTTGATTAAAAACTTGAAACCCAAAAAGTATCCGAGTAATCACCAACAACAAGTACAATCTACCAGCCTCGGATGCAGTCATATTCTTCACATTTCCAATAGTGGCATCTTCATGAATATCCCAAAATGCCTCCACGATATGACTGTAGTGTTTTCATAAATCCAAGAATCAATCATCAATTTACTATCCTAAGAAACTGCCGTAAGTGCCACATATGATGTGGCACTTACCTGTCGCTAATGATCACTGTAGCTACAAGGTTATTCTTCTTATGATTTTTCCCCTCTTGAGTTTAAAAAAGATTTTCTTCAAATATCCGGTCCGAGTGAAAAAATTGTAGCGAAGGTATTACTGTTACGTCAACCATTTCGACTATCTTTGCCTTAGCACTCACTAACTATATGACCAATCATACCACACTTTCGACATTTATTAATTCGAAAAGTAAATAAGTCTGGTTCGATAAAAACTTCTTTCACTTTCGCTCAATGGTGTTCCAAGATGTGAATGATGAACTTGTGATCTGAAATACTTGAGCCCATCTATTTAACTCTCACACTTAAATCTACAAGCGCTGTAATCTACACCTCTCCAACTTGAATTTGCTGTAAGGCAGACTGTCTAAACTGATTCTTTATCTCCACAATAGGAGGGACCAACATTGTCTTACAATACTTGCTTTCAATTCTCTTCCACGCCATGGCTACCTTATCAGTAATGCCCCTTGTTACCTCAAAATATATTTCTCACTGAATCTTTCTTTCCAAAACATTACCTCATAATTCTACTGAAGAAACTAAAATTTAAGAAATGATGTGGATTGTTCACAATGTGCGTTTAAAGTAGAAAAAAACGTTCTATTTTACAGAAATTATGAATAACTACTCTTGTTTCTTCATCGCAATGAACGAAGTGTAGACTGACTCATTTTTGTTTTAATATGGTTTCAAAATAAATTATGATCTCTAGGCTATGCTTTTATTCCAGATATCTTTTGACTGCTCTTCATTTGAATAAATGTTTCAATCATGTTTAAGTTCATAAAAAGACATGTGATTTATTACCATCTAAACGTTACAATTATTTGTTTTAATACCATCTAACAATTACAAACAAAAAGCAACAGCCATTAATGTTATCAGTTCTTGCTCTTTTTGTTGGCCATGTATCTTCATCATCTATTAGCATGTACTTGCAATTATGGACGTCATCGAATGCTTGTGTATTGACATCTCTTGCATCTATCGTTTATTCTGTTTTGATGCATGTAAGCTCAACTTAAAGTACTATTCCCTATAAATATGAATCAAGAAAAGATTGTGTATTATTCATAAAACCAATATACTGTTGCTAGGGATTCAACTTACTGACATTGTTATCTAATTGATATAGCATAACTTGGTCACGAAAGCTGTTTTGTGTTGTGAAGCAATATTTCAGTTCCATATTCATTCAAAATTCTACGTTTGATAGTCTTCGATAAATAAACATATGAAAGCATTTGCTGTACAAATGATATTGAAACTTTGATTGTAGTGCGCACTGGAGAGCTCTTCATAGCAAGATTAACCTTCAATTACAATGTTGATCGCTCAAAACATTGAGGGTATAAAGGAAAGCCTTACCATGATGAAGAAATATCTTCATATTTTACTTGATATTCTTCATAATCTGAGTCTAGATTATGGCTGATTTAAGAGGCATGAATCATACGTGTCAATGAAATCGTTGAGTATTTGGGATGACTGCAATCATATCATTATTTCATTTTTCTAAAGATTAAACTGTCATGCAAAGCATAGGACACATAATTAAAGTGATCAAAACAGTGGAATTAACTTTTTACCGTTGACAATAATGCATATTTTTTACTCTCCAAAAGTAGCACTCTTTTGATGTTCTAGCAAAAACAATATTAATAACTTCTCCAGCATTTTTATCAAAATGAGCAGCAATAAGACTTGAACACAATAACAATAACACAAGAAGAGGCATTGCCTATTTTCCCCAATGTCCATGCTCAATCATTGGTACAGACATGTCTTTTGTTAGGTTTGCAGATATTTGGAGCACCCAATGTTATGTTGAGGCTAAATATATGACTTCCATATTTCTTCACTAATAAAACTCTTACCTGGATATTGTTCCACAGTTATCGGTAAAGACACTGTCCTTAATGTTTTCAAATTTGAGAATCAAAAATCTGCGGTCAAGGTAAACTTACGTTGGTTGGAACGGTAGCAAAAATGGATTGAAATTCCGTTGACAAGGTAACAATTTAGCGTCAACAGGAAAAAAAATGGAAGCAAAAATAGAACGGAACGAATCTGATCAACCAACTTCTCGACGTAGGTACCAGACTTCTAGTCGAGGGCGAGGTGTACAGGGTAGAGGACAGAATAAGGCTAAATCTAATCAGGGAAATCCGAAGTCACAACAGGTTACAGCTGTCGAAAAGCAAAATGACGAAACGCAAGGAATGGCTTCTTCAGAAAGGACTTATCATCGCCATCACTCTGGGAGACAGGGACGAGGTTATGGAAGAAATCCACAGATACGATCAGAGAATTCAGCAGTTGATTCTTACCCAACGTCCGAAAACAAACGTCTCGTGCTTTCGAAAGAGCTCCCACAACGTCAACGAAAATCCCGTTCCAAAATGAATGGTTTTCTGCCTTATGAAAGTGTAAGCAGTCTCCTTCAACGTTATCTAGACAAGGATCCGACGTTGATTCGGGGTAAATTAAGGGTCATGTGGGGAAAAGACTCGGGGGCTTTTGTTACTTGTGATCGAGGGTCGTTATCACGAGACATTTTTGTAGAAACAACTCAAGACCAAAACCGTGCCCTAGATGGTGACTTTGTATATTTAGAGCTTTTACCGATAGATGAGATAGAACAAAAAGTTACTGGTGACGCGAATGTCGACAGCGTTCACGAATTGGCGCAGAAAATTAGCAACCTTGCTCATGCTGATGAGACAGAAGAATTGTTTTGGCAGGATGATCAGATGCAGAAATCTCTTTGGAATCCATTGATTAAGGTTCGTAAACTTCCTGCTCAAAGTCAAGTCAAGCAGAGCAATGAAATCGGTCTGCAACGACGTGGCCGTGTTGTTTATGTGATCCCGCCAAAAGAAACTGCAGGAACTCAACCCTCTGAATTAAATTCAGGAAAAGTTGAAAAACTAGCACCTAGACGGACAATTATAGGAATACTCACTTCGATATCAAGAAAAGAAGGCATGCCAATTCACTTACTTACTCCAAGCAACAGATCATTGCCTCAGTTTCTCTGCAAGTCTTTTTTGAAAAATCATTCTATCAGCGAAAATGGTTTATACAAGGCCGAATACATTTATGGATCTTGGGATGAATCACACAACTGGCCACCTTGTGTGAATGTGCAGCAAATTGGAAACTCTTGTAACGTGGAAGAAGAAACGCTCGCGCTTCTGATTGAAAATGGGGTTAATCACGGTGATTTTCCACTCGATGTGCTCAAAGAAGTCCAGGCATCAGTCGAATCTGGCTTCATTCTAGATACCAAACAAGCTGCGAATGATTTAGGTTGGAAACCAAGTCCCGAAATGTGCAAAGGCCGCCGAGATTACAGGAATCAGCGAATTTTTACAATTGATCCCAGTACAGCTCGAGATCTTGATGACGCTTTGCACATAACTCCATTGCCAGATGGCCGAGTTGAGATTGGAGTACACATTGCTGACGTATCACATTTTGTAGCCTGTAATTCTGCCGTTGATATGGAAGCTCAGCGCCGTGCAACCACGGTATATCTCGTTGATCGAGTGATTCCTATGCTCCCTCGTCCGCTTTGTGAGGTTGCGTGTAGTCTGAATGAAAACGTGGAGCGACTAGCGTTTTCATGTGTTTGGATCATGAATATGGATGGTACTCTAGAAAGCAAGGACAAAAAGTCCGGTGTTGAGGTTTGGTATGGAAAATCAGTAATTAAATCATGTGCACGCTTGGACTATGCCACAGCCCAAAACATAATTGAGGAAAAAGTGGCTCATGGCGAAGCTTCAGATGAGATGGACGAAGCCTTGTGGCCTCAAAGTCGTCGACCTACAGGAGGCAATACTCCTAGTCAAGTGGCTGCAGACATACGACTTATGCACAAGGTTGCGATGGCAAGAAGGAAACTCCGATTCCAGAATGGAGCAATCACCTTGAATGGAGTCAAACTCACTTTCAAGTTGGAGAGTGACGGAGAAACACCATCGCTATGTGCCCCCTACCCAATTCGAGATTCTAATCGCTTAGTTGAGGAATTCATGTTGCTTGCCAATTACTTGGTTGCTGAGAGGTTGATTTCCCACGCAGGTAATCTCGCTCTTCTTCGTCATCATCCACCTCCGATTCAGGAAAGGATGGAAGGTGTTGTGAACGATGTGAAGATTGGAGTTGGCTTCAACATTGAAATGGCCAATTCAAAAGCTCTTCAAGCATCGCTCAGTCGTTTGGGGAGAGAGTGCTCTGACGAGCTCGTCATGGAATGTATCACGGAGCTTCTCATGATTCCCATGAAGCCTGCGGAATACATGACTGCTGGTTCCATGAGTGAGGAATATTGGAGCCATTTTGCTCTTAATATTCCATATTACACGCATTTCACTAGTCCGATCCGTCGTTACGCTGATGTCATTGTTCATCGCCTTCTGGAGGCGACAATTGAAGACACTATTGACAATTTTGAAATAAAAGAAAATGATATTCAGAACATTTGTATTCAATGTAACGAAAAGAAGATGGCTGCCAAGGCAGCTTCCGATAGGAGTGATCGGGTTTTCCTGGCCATCTATCTGAAGAAAAATCCATTGAGATCCTCACTTGGTGTTGTGATCAGTGTTGGAGAAAAGACTTTTACGGTTTATGTTCAAGCACTTGGATGTTCTGGAAAAGTTTTTCTGGATGAGCATAAAGAAGCAATGATCGGAGAACCCTTTGTTTCCAAAAACGGACAGAAACAAATTAAACTCAAAAAGCAGAATGCAAATTCCAGCAGTTTGTGGAAGGAAATGGATATTTGCGTATTTCAAAAGGTAGAAGTTTCTGTTTTCTGCAAAGAGAAGCCACCAATCGATATCAAATTGAGACTTGAAGGCCCTTGGCTGGTAAGGTGAACTTGTGAACTCATGTGATACAGATAAGTCAGAATTATACAATGTTTTGCACCTAATAGTTGAAATACGTATCGTTCATGAATTCAAATGCTTTACTGCTTCAATTATGTATGTAGGCATGATGCATAACTAAAGTAAAAAAATCTTAATCATCAACAGAAGCAAGATTTTATGATTCATGTTTAGATCAGATAATACTCGTGATTGTAATCGTTCAACATTCCAATTAATTGAAGCATGGAAGACAAAAATTCTGCGGTTTCATTATCAAAGAAAAAGATATGAAAATTCACTGTTCTATGTGAGAGGTAGAAGTTCAAGTTTTCATCTTGTATTTTGGATTCAATGGTTTGGCCGTGAAGTGAACCATTTGATTTTAGGATCCTTGCACATTTACTTATTCCTATATAGCAAAAAAATAGCTGAATCCATCCTTTTGAACGGGTCAATATTTTCTTTCCATATTCATCCATAAAGACTTGTAATCCAAGTTGATGTGTTAGTAAAGACAAACATTAGCTTGCATGTTACCATTACTTTGTGCAATAAATTCAATTCAACAACAAAAACTCTTTGGTTTTTTCGTGGGGGTACATTTTTTTCTATCCAAGATTTTTATACTTACTCTCGCATAAAAAAAGTGTAAGTCGAATGATGTACTAGTATCATTTTTCTTGAACGAAACGTCATTCAACAATGATTCTCCAGTTGTCGACATATCTTTTTTTCGTGATAGGTTCATCGATACGGCAAAGTTATGATACTTCGACTGCATGCCGTATTAGCCCGATGTCAGTAACTACAGTGGGAAGATCCAATTATGAAACTTTGCTAGATTGGCTACGTTCGAATGATGCAATTGTTAATGATAAACTAGTTATCGGCGAGTCTTCCTTAGGTGGAGGCTGCGGCGTCTTTGTGTCATCTGCAGTCCAAGAAGGAGATATTCTCTTCACGGTTCCTAGGAGCGCCTGTGTTACCCTTACCGATGCCCTACAAGATCCAGCATGTGGAAAAACTTTTGAAAAGTTGATAGAAAAGGCAGGACCTGGAGGGAACACAGTCGTGATGGCAGCCTATTTAGCAAAAGAATTTTTAATCTCGTATGAAAAAGAGAATGTGAAATTCCAGCCGTACTTGGAGACGCTTCCGTGGGAACGAGGGGTCAACAGCCAAGAGCACATATTGTTTTGGACAGAATCCGAGGTCGAGACATATCTGAAAGGATCGTTTTGTTATCAGGAGGCCACTGACCTTCGATCTGAAGTATCCATGGCAATTCAAATCATAGATAAAATTGTCGGAACATCGATTCGTATCGCCCGTGGAGAAGAAACGGAGGGTGGGTTTCGTTGGCCTTGGCAGATTACACCTCCAGCGGCTGTATCATCGGGTAAACCTGTCGAAGGATTAGATCCAGCTGTCAGGGGTGCATTTGTAACATTACTAACAAGAGCATTCCAAGACGGCGATGGCGATGAAGAAAAGCTAGTTCCGTTGCTCGATATGTTACAGCATAGCGAACAACCCAATATACGACATGCCATGCGGAAGGAGGATGGGACCGTCGAAGTAAGAGCACGAAGGAATATCTTAGGAGGCGAAGAGCTTTTGAATCAATATCGGTCAGAAGAAGAAGAGAGTATGCCCTATCATCGTTTCTTCACGAGGTTTGGTTTTGTGCCGGGTATTTCCGAACCCATAGCAGATTTGTTATCAGATAACAGTTCTATTTTCTACCCCAAGATAGTTGAAGTCTGATGCGGAATGGAGTAGAAAATTCAAGATTAACATTTCATAAAGAGTGTATCTTTTGAGTTGCAAAGTATACCTAATAACATTTTTGTATTTTGGATTCAGACCCTCAGTGTATTTTTTTCAAGTTGACCATAGACGATGAAACAAATTTAAAGCCATTGATAAAAAGTCATGTGAGCCTCAGTATTGAGTCTATTTTTATCATTTTCTATTCTTGTCGAAGCAGATGTAATCTTGATTTTGCTGGCTCCTTCAACGGAGATGATCCACTCCCCACTAACGAATTTTCTCCCAAGTCGTAAATTAGTTCCAATCCTTCAATATGAGTATCATCAACTACCTTCCACTTAGTTAGAATACGTTGAGCCATCACAATTGGAATTGGCTTTTGAGCCGTTTCAATGGTCAATCGTCGAAATTCAGAGCTCCATACTTGTGTTTTCGATGGACGTTCCAATGCTCGTTTCGTAACTTTGAGATCAATCTGCGTCCCATCATCCAAGACAAGACGCAAGTCATTTGGATTACTTTCCTTCCATTCAACGAAACGAGTTTCTTCTGAATTGATTGCTCGTCGCCGTGATACTTCATTGAATCCTCGATCAGCGATACAATCACCGTTATTTGACGATGGAAGAAATCGAATATCATATGTCGCTACAATATGGTCATCACGGACCAATTCGTGTTGGACAGTCCATTTTCCTAAGAATGAAGGGGGATATAATATATCGGATGGACCATAACCAGGTAATTTCGACGCTTCCCGTCGAATCGTTTCTCCCACAATGTCCTCGGCAGATGAAATGAAAAGATGATTGGAATGGCAAATGATAGCTGAACTGGTCAAGCCCGATGCCATAGAAAGAGCCCTCCGGCGAGCGACTGGACTATTGACAATCACGGCGTTAGAACATGAACAAAAGATTAGAAGTGCGATTGTTTGTCTCATCTTCAATTGATGTAAAACCGTTGTAGTATTCCGTATTCCAATGACCCCAAAATGTTTTCAACACCGCGGGTTAATGTAATCATTCTCTCACGTAACATATACATACCAATTACTTGAATAACGCGTTAGGAATGAAGGCAAGCTTTACTAATTCATGAACTGACCCAATAATAATACAACTGCACATAACAGATCAAAACATTACTGCCCTTAGAGGCTTCTTGAGTGGAGATATGTGTACTTTCACAACTCAAGAAATTGTATTCGTAGAATTTTTTTGCTTCATCGCGCTCCACCATTCATTGGATTTAACGCCTTGTGCCTATGTATGAAAGTTCAAAATTATGACGTGTACGCGATCTTGTCCCACATTTTCACAAGCACAAGGGATTCACAATTTTTGAACAATGAGCAAGCAAAGTGGAGACGATGCCAAGAAGTCGCCGATCTTTGCAAAAATCCACCTCGAAGATGGAACAACGCTTATTGGACGTAGCTTTGGGAGCCATAAGAGTGTGGATGGTGAGGTAAGTATCTATATTTCGTAAAAATTCCATATCCCCCATGCAACTCTGACGCTATGTCATTTCAATAGGTCGTCTTTACCACAGGAATGGTAGGATATCCAGAGAGTTTGACAGACCCATCCTATCAGGGTCAAATTCTTATTCTCACATCTCCAATGATTGGAAACTATGGTGTACCTTCAAGGACTGAAGTAGACCAGTTTGGCCTTCCAGCCTTTTTCGAGTCGAATAAAATACATGCCAAGGCTTTGTTGTGTCAGAACTATTCTCATCACTACTCGCACTGGAATGCATCTTCTAGTCTAGGGGATTGGCTGAAGGAACAAGGTATTCCCGGGATCTCAGATATTGATACCCGTATGCTCACGAAGAAAATTCGAGAAAAAGGAACAATGATTGGGAAAATCGAAATTGATATCAATGCTCCCGCGCCAGATTTTTCCAAGTTTTTGAACCCTAATACTCGTCACCTCGTTGATGAAGTAAGTACTAAAGAAATTAAACTTTATGGTGAGGGAAACCCGATCAAGATTATTGCCATTGACTGTGGGATGAAGTACAACATCATACGCCAACTAGTGAAACGCGGTGCAGAATTGACGGTCGTACCTTGGAACTACCCATTTGCTTCAGAAATGCATAAGTTTGATGGGCTCTTTCTTTCTAACGGACCTGGTGACCCAACTATGTGTGATGTAACGATTCGAGAATTAGAAAAGGTAATTACTTGCCCTGAAAATGAAATCAAGCCTATATTTGGTATATGTCTAGGAAATCAGCTCTTGGGTATTGCTGCGGGAGGCAAAGCTGAGAAGCTTCCTTTTGGTAATCGAGGACAGAACGTCCCAGTTCTCAATCATCAAACCGGAGAATGCTACATAACGCCTCAAAACCATGGATATCACATTAATTGCAAGACTTTAAAACCTGAATGGAAGGTGCTATTTACGAATGCAAATGATGCTAGCAATGAAGGAATTGCTCATGTAACTAGACCTTACTTTTCCGCACAATTTCATCCCGAAGCGGCATGTGGACCCAGTGATACAGAGTATTTATTCGATTCTTTTTTAAATGCGTGTAAATCAAAGTCAGCAAAGGTTGTATTCCCATGTCGGAAGCCAGCTCCACCTCGTCCATTGGTGAAAAAAGTGCTTCTTCTTGGAAGCGGGGGCACTTCAATTGGACAGGCAGGTGAATTTGATTATTCTGGAGGTCAAGCAATCAAGGTGAGCATTTTTGTCTATTTCTTACACAGTATTTCGCTTCCATAATAACAGTTTTATTCAGGCACTGAAAGAAGAGGGCATAGAAGTTGTCCTCATGAATCCAAATATTGCCTCAGTCCAAACAAATATGGACCAAAAGTCAACGAGTAAGGCAGATCATATTTATTTTCTTCCCGTAACTCCAGACTTTGTGGAGGAAATCATTAAAAAGGAGAAGCCCGATGGAATCGTTGTTTCTATGGGCGGACAGACAGCATTAAATTGTGCAATTGAGCTCTATAAGTCAGGAATCTTCCAGAAATATGGCATTCAAGTTCTTGGAACACCAATTGATGTGGTGATCAACACAGAGGATCGACAGCTTTTCTCTGACAAGCTCAATGAAATTAATGAAAAAATCGCTGAGTCTTATGCTGTCCATACAGTCGAGGATGCTATAACGGGGGCTAAGAAGATAGGATATCCCTTAATGATCCGATCTGCTTTTGCTCTTGGCGGACTTGGCAGTGGCATCTGCGAAAATGAAGATATGCTTAGAGACATGGGTAATAAAGCCCTCTCATTGTCAGAGCAGATACTAGTTGAGAAAAGTATGACAGGCTGGAAAGAAGTGGAATATGAAGTTGTCAGAGACTCCAGTGACAATTGTATTACAGTTTGCAATATGGAAAACTTTGATCCCCTTGGTATCCACACTGGAGATAGCATTGTTATTGCACCGTCGCAGACATTGTCGAACGAAGAATATCACATGCTACGCGATACTGCAATTAAGGTCGTGAGGCATCTAGGAATTATTGGAGAATGTAACATTCAATATGCTCTCCATCCTGAATCGCTTGAGTACTGTATAATTGAAGTGAACGCTCGACTATCTCGCTCTTCCGCTCTAGCTTCTAAGGCAACAGGATATCCCCTTGCATTTGTTGCTGCGAAACTATGTTTAGGTATGCCATTAACAGATGTTATCAACTCGGTTACTAAAAAGACTCAAGCCTGCTTCGAGCCTAGTCTGGATTATGTTGTCACCAAAATGCCCCGATGGGATATGTCAAAATTTGAAGGTGTCAGCACAAATATTGGTTCTGCAATGAAAAGCGTTGGAGAAGTCATGGGTATTGGCAGAACTCTTGAGGAGAGTATGCAAAAGGCTTTGCGAATGGTGGACCCTTCATACCCAGGATTCCAACCACACATCCGATTTGATACTCTCAAAAGTCTAAAGGATGAGCTGCAAATCCCAACCGATAAAAGAATCTTTGCCATCGCTCAGGCACTTCATGAAAAAACGATGACTGTACCGGAGATTCAAGCAATCACAAAGATTGATCATTGGTTCCTTCGAAGGCTTGAGGACATAGTAAAGAATTGGGACAAAATGTCTCAAGTTTCTCTTACAGAAATGACAGAAGACATGCTGCTCGAGGCCAAAAAGCTTGGCTATTCTGATGTTCAGATTTCAAAATGCCTGAAGGACAACCCGTCTGAGGAAGACGTTCGTAGCAAGAGAGAATGCGCGGGAATAGTCCCCGTCACAAAGCAAATTGACACATTATCAGCAGAATTTCCTTGTGAGACGAATTACTTGTACATGACCTACAATGGTACAGAGAATGATGTCGAACCTGCTGGTGAGGGGGTGATCGTCCTTGGAAGTGGTGCTTATAGGATTGGGTCTTCTATTGAGTTTGATTGGTGCGGTGTTAGTGCTATACGTGCTTTGCGACAAATGGGAATCAAGTCAACAATGGTAAACTACAATCCTGAAACTGTTTCCACTGATTACGATGAATGCGACCGCTTATACTTTGAGGAGCTAAATCTCGAACGTGTGCTCGATATTTATCATCGAGACAAGGCTGAAGGGGTGATTATCAGTGTGGGTGGACAGATTCCGAATGGACTTGCTATTCCTTTGGATAAGGCTGGCGTAAAGATTCTAGGAACCACAGCGTCTATGATTGACAACGCCGAAGATCGCATGAAATTCTCAGATATGATTGATGAAATAGGTGTGCAACAGCCGAGATGGAAGGAGCTCACCAGCCCTGAGAGCGCACTTGATTTCGCAGCAGAGGTGGGCTACCCAGGTAAGACAGAAACTGCTTCCCATACCTCAGATCTGTCAATATTCATATTCTTACTTTTTCAAAGTTCTTGTGCGGCCCTCATATGTGCTTAGTGGTGCTGCCATGAATGTTGCATGGTCTGATGAGCAGCTGCGTGCTTGTTTAACAGAAGCAGCGACTGTGTCGAAGGATTATCCAGTTGTCATCTCCGATTTCATTGAGGGTGCAACTGAAATCGAGATGGATGGCGTAGGTCAAAATGGAGAGATCATAGCTGCTGCAATTCATGAGCACATCGAGAATGCAGGTGTTCACTCTGGAGATGCAACTCTGGTTCTCCCACCACACACCCTGTCAGCGTACACCAAAGAGCGCGTTCGTGACGCTTCCAGAAAAATTGTTGAACGTCTGAATATAACAGGTCCACTAAATATTCAATTCATTGCGAAAGGAACGGATATCATGTGCATTGAATGTAACGTTCGTGCTTCCAGATCATTTCCCTTTGTTTCCAAAACAATGGGTGTGGACTATATTGAGGCGGCGACTAAAGCAATAATGGGCAGACCTACTGGTGATATGAATCTTCCTACTCTGAACACCACCGGTCGCCCTAAAGGATATGTTGGAGTAAAGGCACCCATGTTCTCGTTTACCCGATTAAGAGGCTCAGATCCAGTCCTCGGTGTTGAAATGGCTTCCACTGGTGAGGTCGCATGCTTTGGTGCTTCAAAAGAAGAAGCTTTCTTGAAGGCTTTGCTCTCTACCGGTTTCAAAATGCCAAATAAAAATATCATGCTATCAGTAACTGAAAGCCTTCAGGAAGATATGACGCATTGCGCTTATCAGCTTTACGAACTCGGATATCAGCTTTATGCAACGAAGCTGACAGCCAAGGTTCTGAAAAAAAATCATGTTCCATGTAGCATTATCTCGTATGCAACAGAAAAAGAAGAAGGAATTCCAAATACATTAGACTTGATTCGGAACAATGAAATCGGACTTGTGATTAATATTCCAAGTCATCACTCGAAAAGGCTCGAAGACAATTTCCAGATGAGAAGAACTGCTGTGGACTTCGGTGTTCCATTATTTACGAATATGAACCTTGTAAAAATTTTCACTGACGCAATTTATAAGCACAAAAATGAACCGTTGCTTGGTCTTGAGCCAGCTTCGCTTTTTGACCATTACATCAAGGAGACAGATGCGGATGCTTGGTCTCATCCAACTGAATTTCATTAAAGAAGTAGAGATCATGGCATTGGTTAAATTCATTGCCTTCCATATAATTTACATGATACTAATAACAAGTTTGATAAATCATTTGGAAGTCCTGGAGAATATAGAACCGAAACTAGGGTGAGAGCACTGCACAAATACAAAATGAATTCCATTAGAAGAAATATATATCATTGACTTGGAAAAGACTCCAAGACTAGTTTGCAGAAAGCGTCATTATATCTAAAGATACATTTCTATGGTACAGGTCCCATGAACTGCGTTTGAATGCGAATTAATTCTAGAGGCATGAAGGCTTCCTCCAATCCCATAATTGACATCGTCATAGATGTTGTTGCCTTAGATAAGACATAATGCATGGCTGAAAGTTATGTCAAGCCGCAAATTGTCTGAGCAGGTTCATGAACAATGGAATGAACCACTGATCACGATGTAAACTAACAAGAAACCTTAAAGTTATGAGCTTGATAGAACGGAAGCTACTGCATGAACTTTCACAATTCTAGATGAAAACGTAAGCCAAAATAATTTCCAAATACACTTCTAGTGTACCTTGTCTCTTTTTTAACATATGTACGTCACTGCTTTAGAAATTGTATGCTTCTTCCTTGTTAGCACAATTACTGCTCTGTGCTGATAGGACAAATGAGAAATTACGATAAAATTCGGTCCATTTCTACAATTGGATCTTTAATTCAAATGTTGTGAAGAGTTGGTAAGAAAACTCATAGATACAAAGCATAGAAACCTTTGCAAAGATGCCACAATTGTTTTGGGAAAGTGTTATGAAAATTCTCCATGTACTAACAAAAACTACTACTAATTAAATTTGGCTGCTCACATTTTCAATTTTAATTCAAATTTGTAAAGGGAATGAAATGGACAGTTGAACAATGCCTGCCCAGAAAAAGATTTGTAAATTAAAAGTTAAAAGCATATTCTTTATTTTTACTTGTACTAAATGTAAGTGACGTCTCTGGCACCTGTATATAAATCCACCTCTAGCCTAAAAGTGTGATAAATCATTGATTCTTGCTCATAACCTTATTGTGCTTTTTAAATATTTTACTACTTTTTTATATTCATACATTCAGGAATGTCATGTCATTCATCCTTAAGATCAAATTTTAAAATGATGTTTTACTATAATGAAGTGAGATGATTGCTTTCACTCTGCTTGATATCATCATTATTTGAACACAAATTGTTCTATACTTATACACATTTGTAAATAGATAAGTTCCCTCTTGGTACCCAGCTCTTCCAATCCTATGTTATCTCAAACCTTGTATTCATTAAGAAATCAACTTTTTTCCTTTACTGGAAATATTAAGCATGTCCTGTTTGTTTCTTATCATACATTAAAGCATATGCTAAAAAGAAATACATTAGTTTAATAACCATATGTGAAATGAACAATATCCAAGCTTACATTAATATATTAGAATAAGAGATGGATTTGTGTACCAGCGTTGGAGATGTCCAAAGCTGTTAGTACAAGTGAAAAAAAGAATCTAATCTTCTATATATTTTTACAACTGGGTTTGGGTAGTAAAGACATTTTATCTTTCCACTTTTTTTCTATATTGAAGCTAATTTAAAACTAAAGATAGTTTTTTGAAGGACAGCTCTTTAGATCTTCTCTGCTCTTTGAATATCAAGGTAGCATACACGGGATTCGATGTTACTGTGCTCTGATTTTGAGAGAAATGTCAGTGCATCTCATTCTTTGCTGTCCGGGCAGCATAGGGATCTGCTACAACATTTTTCTTTCTGGGAGAAATTGAAATCTTACCCCATGTTCTTCAATCAGTAAAAGCAAGCCTAAAGCACAGTCCAGCTCTTTTAAATGATTGGAGGTGCTATGCTTATGTTCTACAAAGCCTAGGAGTGGTCTTACTATCAAGATATTCTTGTAAATGATAAGTCTCACACAATAGTTGTTTTTGGTCTGTCTATTGTATTGAATTTACACAAATACAAGGCTATTTCTAAATTCATACTGAATAGCTACTGCACCTAGTTGAAGACCATATGTACCAAGATAAATTTGAGTTGGTTTATTGAAATCTTGGGATTACGAAAGTGCCCCAGATTTTGATGTCATTCAAACTTTACTTTCTTGACATAAGAATAGCCAAATATGTTAGAATCTCAAAGAAATTTATTGTATCTCTAACTTCTAACTCCAAGAGATATTTGATTACAAAGTCCCAGGAATACATCGTCATTGGGTTGCCTCAGAATGTCAACTTTATATGCTCAGACTTATCCGCCTTTGGACCCTCTTCTTTGTCTACCTTATATTCCTTGGAAAAGCTGGAAAATGAGGTTTGCGCGCAGAAGAAGAAAGCGAACAGAGGATTTAACAAGCTTCTTCCTAGCCGTCATTTAGTGAGATATGTAGCTCAGAAAAATGAATAATCAACTTCCTCCTAGCAGTCCTTTAGTGAGATATGTAGCTCAGTAAATTGAATAATCGCAGTACACTACATTGAGATGAAAACAAAAAGTTATGATATGATTTATACTATTTTTTGTTCATGACGTATTATGTTTAATCATCCTAAATTGCAAGTGAGGTGAATTTGATATTCAAATCATTACTTTGAGTGAATGGATGTGTACCTACTTACAACATCCTTTTTTCTATATGAAGCTGTACCAACAATGAGGGATATCTCCAATACTGGTACACAAATACATCTCTTAGTATATTAGACTATCTAAAGACTGATTGTTGCTCACAGTTTCATAACTCCTATTAATAAAGTACTCCCTTTCTACTTCATGTGGAAGGGAATGTCAGCATAACTCAGTCAGATTCTATATATTCAATACATACTGTATCGGTTATTGATCATTGGAAATGTAAATTTTTGCCAATATAAACTTTTGAATTCAACTCAGTATTGTACAATGAAGGCATTGTATTCTCTATAAAACGCCTTATACTGAACGTTAACAACCCGGGGAGCAACTTTTATTTGCCTAATCATACTTTCAAAAAAGACGCTAATTAAGGCATAATTAACAACGGAAAAATAAGCCATGATTGGTTGCAGAGATCTACATTATGACTCACCGCAATGAAATTTATCAAAGTCAAAAGGCAAGCCTAATTAACAACCATAGTCTCAAAGGTTAGATTTATCCCCCCTGATAACTTACTCACAAAGCTGTAGTAATGAGAACATAATCAGGGTACATCTCCTTTTCCATTTGCTATGCTCTCACCACCCTTAACCTATTATGAGTGTTTTTAGGCCTTAGCGTACTTGCCTAATGGGTACTACCTTGAATCATATGAGATATGAGATATGAATAAAATTTCGTGCATCAGAAGCGGTTTGATTCTTCGGAAAGTTAAGTATGGGGTAAATGATAGGACAATTGAAAGATATATTACAAGAGTATCCTTCAGAGTTCCATTCTTTTTGTCACTACAGAAACTGCCAGATACTACTAGCAACTACTGCCTAACGTTACATTCATCAGTCCTGCAGTTGTAATATAGACATTTTACTTCAATTTCATGTCTCCTCTGTTTATCTGGACGATATGGTTCTGTCCTACTATGATCAAGTGACAACGATAACTCTAATGGAGAGGCTAGACCTTGATATAATTCATAACATCAATTCAATCGATACAGTATGTCAGATGCTGGACAAAATTTGGATGAAACTGAATTTCTACAAGCTGGGTTTGAGGTGAAAGATAAACAAGCAGTCTGAAAGAGAACATGAGGGAAGTTAATTTCCATTGATTTCCAAAAATATTTCGACACAATAAATCACGAAATTTTGATTGAAGAATTATACAAATATTGTTGAAACGAGTTCGAATCCTTTAATTTCCAAAACTCCTACGTAAAAAGCAAAAAACTCATTATGACCAGAGATAGTACGAGTATCCTTTTATTTCATACGCGTAGGTAGCAACTGATTACTACTATACGGGTTCGGACCGAGTAAGCAAGACAAACTTTTCATTCCCTTACAAAAAGTCTGTGACTTATTCGTTCCATCTGCATGTCAGAAACAGATACAACTTACAAGATGATGACAGATAGCGAGAGTGTCCTTCAGAACGTGGATGTTTCTGTGCGTATGATCCCTTTCTCTCTGTGATTGAGTCCGTCGAAAGTGATAAACCCTTATATCTAACAATGTCCCTCTTTTTACGACAGGTATCCGACGCTCAGCATCACGGCGAAGGTCGTTCCAAATACACAACGTATTTGGTACGTGTCATGAAACCGTTCCAATCAGCTGCTCGTCGTCGATACAGTGACTTTCTTTGGGTTTACGATGCCATCGTTCAAGAAAGACCGGGCGCAATCGTTCCCATCATCCCACACAAGCCGGCCTTGACGCCTCAAGTTAGATTCAGTGAAGAATTGTTGACCGAACGGGAACAACAATTGCAACGATTTTTGGAACGTATCTTGCAGCATCCTGACCTTCATGACGCCAAGTCGTTGCGAACATTCTTGACGGCAGATTACAATGTGTGGGAATCTACCAAGAAAGCTGGACTTGTCAATGCCAAGACGAATGATTTGTCTCTATCAGAGAATACGGATCCATATTTGGAAGATGTGAACGATTCTTCAACTCCAACTCCAACTCATAAGGCATCGGGAAATCGTATCGCAAATTGGCTTGGAAAGAAAGTGTCTCAGACAAGAATGGCAATAGGAAGCTTACAACTTGAGAGCACTCCAGATGATGATGTATTTTCTGATTTACACAGCTATGCCAGTAATTTGGATACCAATATTAAAATCTTGGCCAAGGAATCTACTCAATTTGTAGCAGCCATCAAAACACAAGCAGAAAAGATTGAACACATGGGAACCGCTTTTGGTAACATGGGTGAATATAAACTGGAAAATGATGTGGTTATCCGACCTACATCCTCCACCATGTTTGTTAAGTTGGGCCAGAACTGGACAAACTTATCGAAGTTGACAAACTTTGCCCATAAGAGTGGCTGTGTGAAATTGGATGAGCCTATCCAAGATTTGGCACGCGAAGTGCAGGCCTTGCAAAAGGCTATCTCCCAGCGCCGTGAGGCTCTTTTGGATTACACGCGGAAGGCCATCCAGGGAAAGAATAAGATGGGACAACTTGATAAGCTCCGGGAAAACTCCGGTGGGAATCCCGATCGATTGGCAGCCCTCGATACCGATGTCCGTTCTCTGAAAGAGGAAGGAGCCGAACTCTGGAATGCACTCGATGTCATCTCAAAGCGATTATTACGCGATGCAGAACGATTCAAAACCCGCTTTCATCAATCCATGAGATCTACCATGGAAATCTTCCATAAAGTTCAAGTAGAATATGCTCACAAATATATTCAGGGATGGGGAGATGTGATTCCCTTTTTGCTGCCTCTTCAATCTACCGAACAGTACATCGCACCTCCACCGGCGAGTTTCCCGCCTTCCGTTCCAGATGAAGACGAAGGGCCAATCACGCTTTCAATCTAAATTGCCTTGTTTGTGTCTTAACGTAATCAATATTTTCCCGTATAGTGACCTAGCGTTGAATATCACTGTCAGCCCCAACTTTAAATATTTTCAACAGTTCTAAAGAAAACATAATTGATTGCTCAAATGGAATTCACCAACTTCCACAGACTTTCCTAATTTTACATTTCGCAAGATTTAATGAAAATTGTTTTGAATACCTAATTAACTAATTAAGCGTCAAATTTAGATTACTTTTTTACAAAGGGAATAAGTAAATGTAATGAATAAGCGAGACTTTACTTTAGGATACATGCTCTATAAGAACATGTTACCAAATGTGGTGGGAGGTTGAAGGTGGTCGGGATTGGGTTCACCATGGCCTCCGGGAGGAGGACGACGACGGGGCAATATCGAATTTGGATCTAATGGATTTATATCTTGGGGCCCACCAGGTGGTCCAATTGGGTCATAGCGTGGGCGCATACCGTAACCTCCTCTATCACCGATGCCAAACATGGGATGGTTCGGACCAAGCAAATTACCAGATGTATCTCCCAAGGGATGAAGATCTCCCGAAAAATCACCTAGGTTAGGTCGATTCGGTTGGAAAACTTGTATTGTCGGAGTATCGTGCGGATTGTAGTCTGGGGGGACTTGCATCCATGTTGAGGGGTCCAATCCAGTCCTTCCCAGTCGCAAAGGATACTGCCGCGAAAGAGGATCGACAATGGGAATAGTTGCATCCACGTAGGGTAGTTTTGAAATCGGAGCGTCAGAGGTGGAGGAGTCCTGTATCGCGCCTACATCTATCGATTGCACAAAGTTAGTCAGTAAGGAAGCTAAAGCTTTGTAATGGAGAGCTGGTTGCACAGACCCCTCCTTTGTCAATGCCTTTTGAAACGATTCTAAATTGATATGATCATCGACCGAAACTATTAGAGGCGGAGATAGTGGTTCTTCGGTTGTAGAGGGTGTTAACCAAATGTGTACCTGTTGTTGTGGCAGTTCCTTTGAGATTATAATTCTGGCTGTGAGAATGACCGATCCAATGGACGCCTTACGATATCTCAATCTCAATTCTTCGTGTTGGGAAGAGAATTCCTGCCATTTTGATGGAATGAATTGTCCTGGGGGGAGTTCTCGAATTGGAGGTGCGAATCCTTTCCTGGCCGAGGGATTTTCGGGAATACCCGTGCAGACAAAGCCTAATGTTGGAGATACGAGAGATGCATGAAAGGCCAAAAAGAGTGCTGACAGGGGAGAACGGACCGATATCTGGTACTGCGCTATTGCTGCTACGGATTGCTTTGCCAATGTATCCCCGAGGATGGATTCAGATTGTTGTGCCAAATCTTGCCATTCATCGTGGATCTCATTATCCTCATCACAAATCTCTGATTTTGGAACG
>CAAAJI010000473.1:22494-41028 GCA_900642245.1 Fragilaria radians | reverse complement strand
CTTCAATCCAGACCACCCTCCTGGTATTATTTGATCAGAAGTATCACCGAACGAATGTTGACGAGACATATTCTTGACACAATGTCGCATCCATTTGGGTAATTTGGAATGAGATTGGCAAAGTTCGCCTTCTCGGGGTACACCGTCATCACATTGTCGAGAATCCATCAGAATAATTGTCCCGTAATCTGCTGCATGACGAATACATCTACCTAATGCTTGGGCAATCGCCCGATACGCTTGCTGAGCATACCACTCATTCCCGGAGAGTACATCTTTCCTCCCGTGCACTTTACGTTGTTCATCATTGTATAGGCGCTTCGCCTTGATCGAGCGGCTGAATGCATTGGGATAGGGTAGACCTACGCAAATGACGCAACGTGCATAATCATCGTTGAAGCTGATCCCTTCACTCATTTTACCCCGAAAGACTGCAAGTAATATGCACCTTCCTTTCTCTTTGATGGCCCGGTCGTAATTATCTCTTGCAATCTCGAATTGCCTCTGAGAACCAGTTGGTTCAATGATGACGCTGCCTTTACTTGCCAGAAGTCTTTCCCATGGGGAAGGACCATGAGGTGTTAATCTGTTTACCCAGCCATCAGTTTGTGTTGGCTTCCAAGCGTGCACACATTTTTGAAGGAAAACATAGCTTGGTAAAAATACAAGCACACCACCAGAAGGAATTGCTTCTACGACTGAGGCAATGGCATCTCCTAGCTTATCGAAGAATGATGGTTTACTCCAATTTGCGTAGTTAACAGTAAGAGGCGTTCCTTAAAAAAGAATCAGCTTAAGTACTCAATTCCCATATTACAGCATGTTCAATCGAGACTTACCATCCCTAAAGAATCCACAGCTCACAGCCAAAAGCTGCTTCTCCAAATCAATTACGTGATTTGCCTCTAGCGGTTTGGGTTTGATCTGTAATCGGTTTCCTTGCATTCGCTTTTGTAGCGACAGGTCGTCATTTGTGAGGACAACATGCTCTGGAGATGACAAAGGTTCTGTTAAAGAAGTAGTCAGTGTGGAATCCTCACCTGATAATCCAAGTTCGGCACATAGAGATGGTATTGGCGCCAATGAACCGGATGCCAACACAACCGTTCGACATTCTTGTCGCAATTCAAGAAAGGCAGGTGCTGGAGTTAGGAGCTCAAGGATCAAACATGCCTCCCAGGTTGGTTGACTTCCGTCGCAATACCATCCATGGCCAATGTTTCCATCAATAAAGGCGGATTCAGATTGGATTTTGCGACAAAAGGCATGATGGCACAAGCTTGTTGGTCCAAACTTTAATTTTCCTCCCATAGACGTCAGATTAGGTCGTTTTTGTGGGGGCTTGGTCCAGCGAATTCTGTCTCGTGATTCTTGGGGAATGTTATTAGGGCGTACAACAGAAGCAATGTAAAAATGCTCAGGATGTTCCGTTGCCAAGGTTAGTGTGTGAATCAAATGTGACAATTTATCCAACGTGGCACCAAATCGATCTAATTGCCATTCCGGTGGCGATCGAATCTGAATATCAAGCATTTCACAGCATTCGTACATGAGTCTGCCATCCCAAGGGGCTGTCCCTAATTTTGTGAAAAAGGGGGCACAACCAACGGCCTTTCCACGAACACCGTGCCCGTTGGGGCCGTCCAAGGTCATCTCGAATTCTTGATCTTCGTGTAAGGTGCTAAAATTCAAAATGGGAGTCCGATATTGTTCCCAATTATCTTTTTGATGGAGGAGGAAGCATACTAGAGCTTCGATGAATACAAGCAAAGAATGTGCGCAATCGGCAAGAGGCGTAGGCTCATCCTCATTGTGCGTTGACCTTGAAAAATTGGGAGACGAGTAGTAATGCAACATGACAATAATTTCGGCAAGTTCAAATTCTGAATATGTTCCTGAACCGGAATCCCTCAAGACATCCTCAATGTTATGAGCTTCATCCATTATAACGACTGTATTGTGAAGTGAAATTCCAACTGATTTTCGAATGGTGGGATCCAAGACATAATTGTAAGGACAAAAGACAATATCTGCACCTTTGGCTAATGCCCTCGACAAGTAATATGGACAAGGTGCATGTTCCGAGACTGCAGTTTCCGGGGCATTTCGCATTACATGGTCTGGATGTGAGGTCACATCCAACAGGAGAGGTTTACCGCGGGATGTCATTCCAATTTGACGTGCGGCTTCGTCTACGGTAGCAGCAATTGGTTTACCGTTGACACTAAGTATTTCATCGCCAACGTTGAGAGCCGCACATGTGGTCGTCTCACGGATAGCCCCAACACCAATTCTTCCTCTGGCACGTCGCGGTCCTTCGCCATGTCCACCCTTCTGTTCGATTAGGGTCATCCCAAACGGACCGCTATCTTGTGTAGCACGATACACCGCCACATCGCGAATACGATAGGGATCTTTGCCGAATTGTAACAAATCTTCCAAATCGTGAGTTCCAAATTTGGATTGAACACCACCGTCCATCTTTTTATGGCATGGGATGAAGGAACGACAAGCAAGCTGTGATGTGGCTGTCGTCGTTAGTTGCCGGTAATGAGGACAGCATGGCTTTGTTTTCTGAGATTCTTCGTCATTCGAGGGTTCTTCGTGCGTTACTTCCTGAGTTATAATTGTGGTTGTTGTTTCAAGTTCATCCTCTGGTATACTTTGTGGTGGATTGTTGTCATCGTAGTATTGGGTTTTGGATAGATATCTTTTTTTACGATAGGTTTCCGTATTCCTTACACGAATCCGACAGTCTCGATTGACATCCGAGTAAGCATCGTCATCAGCGTATCGTGATTGTGATTTGGTGCGTGAGTGGTTACGGAGACATAAATGCTGTCTACTTGCCAATACGGCCATCCGAGGACGATATGGTGTTTTGCGCAAAGATTCAATCATTTGTGCGACTTGTGAATGTGTCCTCGAACAGTAGATTATTTGGGAGCAATGAGATTCATATTGTTCACTAGTTAGGTCTCGATGCAGTTCAAGTTGTTCTTGTTGTTGTTGCTGTTGTTGCAATTCTGGTTTCTTTTTTAGGCGCTTTCGATGATATCGTTGCCATGCGAGGACAGTACAAAGAAGTGCGGCACTTTTTCCTGTTCCTGTCGGAGATTCTAAAACGACATGCTTCGAACGTTTGAGTGCATGGATCAGATGCAACATAATTTGACGTTGAGGTGCTAAAACAACAGGAAATGGCCATCCAATAGATATACCTTCAACGAAGCAGCATTGCTTTTGTTGATTAAGAGATGGGAGGTCACCATCTTCGAGGGCCAACACAGACGACGACGGCGGCGTGGATAATGACATTTGTGCTACTTGATACTTCAAGTTTTCACTCAATATATCCGTAATTCTCTTTTCGTGAGGCCTTTTCACAGATCGATTGGCTTCTGGTGAAGGTTCAAAATGCGAGGAATGAGAATTGGGACGTTCTAATTCTTCATGAATCAATTTCTCAATTTTTAGTCGCTTTGACACACTTTCTGAGACATTTTTCGCATCATCGCCACTTTCATCTAACATGGCTGTATTGGTAAAGAGTAGACAAAACAAAATGGGCTGATTGTTTCAATTACTTAACATGGCTCACAAGTGAGCGTTGAGCGTCAAAGAATGACTTTTTGGCGGGAATTTGAAACACATTTCGAATTGGGTGGAAGTTTTACATTATCTCAAGCCCTAATGAAAAAATACAATTTGCGATAGTACTGTTTTGTTCGGTTCAATTTAAGATGTATCGAAAAGGATGCGTCAGTAAGGGAACAGGTGGATGACAAACCTGATGTTGACACAATATGGTAGAAGATGCATCGGAAGAAGCAGAAATTTTGAATATATGGATATTGATAAGAGTAAAACATGGTGTGAGGCACTTTCGAAAACATAGAAAGAAATGAGCTCAAAAAGTGTTTTAGAGAGAAATTCAAAGCAGTCACAGATGTATGAAACACAAAATAGTTGGTCAAGAAAAAAGCATGTGGGTGAAGTCAAGTCCCAGGAATTGACATGGAGGAAACCTTGCTTCTTTGGTTAGGCTTGTTCAGACTGCTAGAAAACTTTACAAGAAATGTGTTCCCACATAGAAAGGTCTTTACCAAAAAGAAAGTTTTTTCAATCCAAGTGTATGGATCACATTTTCTTCATTTGGAGTAGCAATTGCAGCCTAACTAGTTGTGATTGGAAACGATATTGAAATAGATGAAATAATTGATGGTTTAAATGAATTTTATGTTTGCATTGAGTATTCAAAGTAAAACTAATGGATCAAGATTCATGGAGATAGAGAAAAGCTACAGCCGCTTAGAATGTGCATGTATCCAAAGTGGTTTGGACGAAATATCTGGGAAAGAAGTCAAGAAAATGAGTAATTTCGTTGTTTCAAAGTTAAGAGGCAAAATTATGAGATTTTAAAGATGTATTGTTGAATGTAGCATAGATGCGGATGGGTGTGGCTACCCTACTATCTCTATTAAGTACTTAGGTTTTGAAATATGCATTGTTGCAAAGGAGTTTTTGAAATACACTGACGGTGCCGATTTGGCTACCCATAAAGAAAGAATTAAATTGTTAAGCATATAATTGACGCAAAGGTATTCTGTTTGAAACAAAGTGTGAAAACAAAAAAATAAATAGACATAGAAAACCCAAGTAATTCACAACTAAGGGACCAAGAAAGCATGTATTGCTGCTGCCATGCTTTAAAGTATAACCAAGCAAGCTATAAGAAAGGTAACATTTCAAGATAGAGATATACTTCAACAATTCTCTGGTTTTTCTAATCCGAATTTATCTAAGCTTTCATCTAAAGATGACTTATTACATCCATGCAAAGTAGCTATGATAACCGGTAGTTTCATGAAGTAAGCACTTAGCTATTTAATTGGCTGTTTTGAAAAGCAAAAATATATCAGATTGTGGATGCCTTATCTCAACGAGATGACAATAATCTGAGTTATGAATCATATATTCAATTTCTTCGTACATCAATTCCACGGTCATGATCATTTTTCTGCTTGATGATTTCAAAAAGTCATCATAAAAAAAGATTGGCTTATCTCAGCTACAGTATTCTAGGTATGAATAGCTGCTCTGGGGTGATATCTGCTCTATTCAAGTATAAAAAATTTCGCTTGTTTTCTAATTGTAAAGGAATGGAGTCTTGATTGACAAATTTTTCATTATTATAATATTAATTTAGATTAGCCTGCTGTTTTTATCTTCTGGCTGACCTTAACGTTAGAGACCTTTGCTTCGTATCATCTAAACTTTGCGGACAGAAAAAGCTATAGATACTATCATTGCCCTTTGTTGTTACTTTTAGATGTTTGGATAAATATAATATCTTAATCATCTATATTTCCATGTACTAGCAACACTGGACGTCTCCAAATGTTGGTACAAAGTAACATCTATTGAATAAAACTCTTTTTTCTAGATTAATTCTGTGTTCTTAACTATAATCTTAAAGGAGTATCTTCTGGGATTGTGGGTAGAATACCTAACATTCTTCAATAAAAGAAATGGTATTTTTCTGAAGAATTTATAGTTCACATAAGTTCAATGGAGCTTAAGATTAGAGAGGTCATCAAATAGAGACATTTAAGGGTACAAATATTAAAAAATACTTTGAAATTGATGATTGGTTTCAAGGGAGGGCTTGATTCAGAAAAAAAATTCTCCAAAAGTCAACAGGAAGGGGCACATGCGTCTTGATACACAGATAATGTAGGTTCCTTATTCTAAACCCTTCAAACGCTAGATTTCCAGTCACAGTCTAATCAAGATTGTCCAGTCCAAAAATAATTTAGTGTAAAAAAATCAATTGCAGAGTCAATATTCAACCACAATTTCTTTCATAAGTACCCTCACACAGACAGCCTTCCAGGTTCTGTTTTCACTGGCCAAAGCTGTTGTTTTACTAAATTTGATTTTCTCTTTAATGTTAAGTCTTCGTTTCAAAGATCAATCAACAAGGCCACATTCTAAATGAGACTGTTGACCCGCATTTAATCACCCTTTATATTCGTGAAAATCATGTTTGGTATTTTTTTTGATTTTCCAAAAAATTTTGCGGTGAGAATTCGACCCTAATGGACTCTATATAATTTACTCGTTGAAGACAGCAATACCTTTGATTGGCAGTTAAAACCTCTTTAAACTTTCCAACGTCAGAAAGAGCAAAGCATTCTCTTTCGTTTCCGCATATTTTAGTTTGATCACTAGTAGTGGTAAAGATTTGGAGTTTCTTAAAACTTCTAATACCTTGTTTCCTTAAGGTTCAACAGCGTAATAGCATTTATAACAAGTAGTAGCGTGCCTCATTGTCATTGCTTGGGGCATTAGCTGATACTTGCACTTGTAGTTGTACAATACTTGAGACATTCACCTATACCAGCTCGTTAAAGGGATGTAAACAATTTTATGAAAACTCAATTTACAACGTGAAAACCAGGCTGAGATATTCCGTTAGACAAACATTCTGAATCTTCCAAACATATGAAATGAACATGAGCCGAGATTTCTCCGAGGGCTTTATCCTAAGTTTCAACAAGAAAGCTACCACCTCCGATGCGGACACGATAACGATGCAATAAAGAGTGACTATACTTTCTCAGGAATCTACAGCAGACAAATATTTTGTTCTGGTCCGTTAGAAAAAGTTGTCAAACATGCAAGAAATAATCAAGAGGAATAAAATTAATAACACCAACTGATCAGAAAACATGAATATCTCTTGGATGTAGTATTGAAGAGCCAACGTTGAACCATACTACGATTAAAGAATCTGCAAGTCACTTCCTATACACTCATATACTATTCCTAGATTGATAAAAAGCAAAAGTGCAAAGAGATAAAGCACTTTTTGGAGTCTGGGAAGATGATTATACTTCTGAATGGGCTTTCGTTTTACTTGCAGTCTCCAAGAAAACGCAATAGCAGAATAGTCCATGATTTCAAGACACTCAAATAACGGCAAAAAAGATATTCGAAACTCACCATATAAACTCAGGAAAGGTTTTGACATCACTTTATATTGCTAAGTCAAGATGTGAGATTTGGTTTGGTATCGTACGCGGAAAAGAGAAAGCGTGATTACTCAGAAAGAGATACCTGTATATTTAAGGTCAAGCTCGATGGCAGTTTTGGAGAAATTTAGTAATACGCGGATACCTGACTGACTGTGAAGTCAACATAGAGTTGTGTATGAAGCTGGACTTAGTCAAAAAACGAATTGAAATTCATGAAAACTGCTCTGACGCCGTAAAGTATCTTACGTTTAAAGTAACGTTGGTGTCAGTTGTTCATATGGTCTTTCACACAACTTAGTGGTCGTGGAAGCCATATTCTTTTTGTTAAAGTGGATGAAGTTGCATACATGATTTCTGACAATGTGATAAATGATTGAGAGTTTCTAGCTTTCTTGAGAGTACAAGGCATACGTGGAAAATGTTCTGTGGAATGAGACATTTTTTTCGAAGATCAGCACTTGGTATTTCGAATTTGAGGTAGTAATCCCTTGCATGTGGCGAAACATTTAAGGCTAGAATCTGCTAAGGTGAATTTCACAAATTATCAAAGGCTATGATATGTTAAGAATTTTTGGAAGCATTGCTCAGACTTATGTGATTCACATTGGATACACATGAGCTAGAACTCGAAGATCTATGGAAACACATGAGCTAGAAATCGAAGATCTAAGGGGGGGAACTGAGAGAGGCAACGTATGTCGTACATAGCAATTGCAATTAAGTTGGTGACGACGTTTTGAGGATTTCACCTAAAGGTGCATATGCATTTTGATGATGACACATATCTTTTAAGTATCAAAGTCCTTTATTGAAGCCGAAACGAAATAATGTGTTTTCTGCAGATAGTCAAAAGATTTGAGTCAGGGTGAAGAAACAATTACTAGTCAAGCTAATGATATTGTTGGAAAGTTATGAAAGTAAATAACATATTACTACAGTCGACATAAGACGCTGATGGTTTTTAGTCAAACTGATAAAGATACTGGTGACGATCTAGCGACTTATAAAGGTTTCTTGTAAGCTATCACTGCTGCCTTCGAGAAACAGGAATTTGTTCCGAGCGAGATTTTGTGTCAACAGGCATGTTGAATTGAAGATACGCTGATTGAATAATGTCTAAGATTTACTCACTTTAATGTAATCGTCTGGAAAAAAATCGATGAAAGCATGCATGAATCCTTGAATTTGTTGTAACATTGGCACAATTAAAAGTTACAATAATACAGTGTAGTAACCTTTGTAAGAAGCAGGTTTTTTTTCTATTTCTGATGTCGAACGAAACATTCAGGTGTCGACAGATAAGTCGCAGGACATACTAATCATTTTGTATTTTTCTAAGTATTAATCAACGTAAAGCTCAATTACTTCTTTCGAATTCGACTGATTTTTAAGAATCGAATACTTAGAGATTTGTTTACTGCGTCAAAATGTTCTCTATTGACTACGACTATCATGTTTTCCCAGACCAATTTTTCATGTAATAACGATTAATGTCTTTAGGGAATGAAAAAAGAATAATTTAACTTAACGAGCTAAAAGCTTTTTCAAAGGAAATCCTCGGCTCAAACATATGGGTGATTTGTTCACTTGACCGATTGAAACTCTTGGGACAACGATCAAGATTATAAAAAAGCAAGAAATAATCCCATAAAGAATCCAAAATAGGTTATCTCTTTTCATGATATTTCAGCCATGAGTAAGAATCATGATAACATTGTCAAATATGACGCTGACTATGAGACCCGTGATAACTTGAAACGTCGAGTATTATGTCAGGCAAGGGGGTTATCACAAGGCCATAACACAAATACAGCATTCTTTGACATTCCTGTAAACGCTCCACATGGTTTACTTCTTGTTTGCTCTAATAAGGAATGCGCTAATTCACAACGAAGGTTTAGATACTGCGCAGGTAAGTTAATTCGATTCAATTGGAGGAAGTTTCATTGTTTTTATGATCCCTCTAATGCTGGCGTCTCGGATATGATCTAAAGTTTGTGCCACACCTGTTTCAAGGCAAAACTTCAATAAACGGCATGGGCACGGTTTGCTCGATTCTTTGAAGGGCTTAAAGAAAGAAGGGGATAAAAAAGCTGATTTAGATGAACTCAGTCACTGTTTGGAAAGCCTTCCTTTGTTAGACGGGACAGAGCTGACTAGCTTTTTCCATTGGATTCAAAATAATGAAGATGTTTTTTGACACTCTTTTCGTATTCCTTTAGCCTTAGCTCTTACAGTGATATCATGATTATTTGTTTAGTTAACCCTTCAGAAAGTCGTACTCGGGACGAGCCCATACACGCACCCGTGTGATGTGATTCTAAAAACCAAGTAGGACCCTCTGTCGAATAAATCTAATCATTATGTTGACGAAATCACTTTATGGCATCAATTTTCTTTCAAATATGGGTGTAAGTGGTAATGCGAAGTTCCTTAAAAAAATATTTGTAGCGTACATAAGCTTTCCCTTTCTTCTTTATCCGCTTACACTCATTTGGCCATTCAAACTTACCCAAAATCTAATATGAAAAAAGACTTTTTTCTAGCAGCCCATTATGATGTCAGCATGTAGAGTGACTAAAATGTTATAGTCACTTGATATACCATAAATCTTAAAAGGTAAAGTCAATTCATTTAGACTCATCGTATCAAGGCTACAACATTCCAACCCAAATTGTAGAGTCTAAAATGAACATATTTTTGCGTCTCAAATCCTTGTTTGCATTTTCATGAGGAAGTATAAAAGTGTAATCACCAACGGCCTTTCAGTATAGGTTGGAAACTGGAGAATAAAAATATTTGATTCCACACAGACTATCTTTCCTCAAATGATTTATTAGTGCTGATTGCTTGGAGTCTGGCAGGACTTTCGTCTAGGATTATATATGAGCTTCTATGATGTAGTTTGTATGTTAAATTGATCCTAATCATCCTAGGATTTTTAGGGCTGTAAGCTCCAAATCCTGAGACCATAGAAATTTCACCAAAAGATGAAAGCATAAACGATACAGTATATTCACCAAAAATTTCATGCAAAGTTGTGCCATCAGAAGTGCCATGACAGTCAATCAATTGTCAACAATTAGGTCGTGATTGTAAAAACAATAGCTTTTTCCTTTACGATAACTTATGCCTGCATTATTGAATCTCTTTGATTTTGTGCTCAAAAAGTAACCCTATATTTGTCCCTTTAATGCTCATGATCCATCTAAAATCCTGTATCGCAAATATCAACAATTTATAAGAAAGAGATGGCAAAGCCATCGCGGTGAAAATAACATTTAATAGCTTTTAGCAATAGACCACCTTAGTTGAAAGGCTTGCCATGTCTATTTCATCGTACTTTTGAAGAGATTACGCATTAGGAAGAGTTTCTCAGTAATTTTTATGATTCATGTATAACAGTGTTAATTGAGTTTATTGAATATCTGTGACTTCTAACGATGAAAGCGAAGCCATGACAACAGAGAACTATCTGTAAAGTTAACGTAATGGGGAAGTATCTTATATTGGAGCGTTACCTCGACTATGCTTATGAAAAAGGAATAGTTACAACAATACCCTTCTCTGCTAACATATAGATCAAGACCAATTTTTCACTCTCAAAAACTGTGTTGACCTCATTGGAAAAGTCAATCGGGGCACTCAAATCCAGTGATGTCACCCCCGTTATTACCAGCGCTAAATTAACAACATTCCTAATTTGTAGTTGTCGTCGGAGTAGCTGCCTGTTACTTTTGCTTAAGATTGATTGGCTCTTCACATCCACACCAACAATGGCAGTACGTTGTGCTGCATCGTAAGGCCACTTAAAATTTAAGAAATCACGTACAGTCTCTTTAATCAGCTGTACATCACTTTCTGAAAAAACCAATTCATTAACAGTTTCAAGCGAAAGGTAGTATGTCGCTATGACGTTCTCAAACTCATATTTTGGAGGATTTGTCTTTATTAGCCAAATTGGTTGTGCTGTTGTTAGATAGGTTGGCAACAATGACATTTCGGAAGAATTGGTTGGAAAGGGACCTTCTATTGACTGAAGCGCTGATGGTAAGGCAGATGGCGTACCATTGAGTGAGTTCATGGATGGATTGAGAGACATTGTTTCAAAAGGCGGAGAAAAGGTGCCCGAAATAGATGTGGAAGGGAAAGGAATTGAGCTTTCATGTTGGCTATCTGCCTCAAAATTTGGTTGATTTGTCTTCCTTAGAATGGTCGGATAGTTTGAGTCAGGTGATTCAAGCGCATTAGCACTGTCAGTAAGGTGATATTCGGATGTTTGATAAGATGTGAAGGGTGACACGGAAGGTTTGTCTGGTGGAATAAAAGAAAGATGTTGAAATATCAGGTAGTTTTTTCAACGACAAATCAATAGAAATCTTACCTGAAGGTACGTTGGATGGAAGTGAGCTCAATATGATACTTGGATTTATGGATTCTGAAGTCATTTGTGAAGGAATTTGAGAAGGAACGTCGCTTGGAGTTAAAGATGGAGTTGATGACAACGTAGACCCATTCAACAGGTCATGGTTTATTAGACTACTTGGCTGCATTGTTGGCACTAATAAACCTGAACTTCTTTTGGATGGAGCTAAGGAAGCAACATCGCTTAGTCCTGTCGACGAAGGATAAAATGCATACGTCGATGGAGATGTCGAAGGTATTTGGGAAGGAAAAATAGAATTAATGATGAATTCTTCATCGTAACTGCATCTACCGCAATAGTCTCCAGGTCCTATCAGAGATGGAAGCATTGATATTGAAGCACAAACGCTCCGTGGAATAATTCCGCCAAGATTTGAGCCAGCTGAAACGACACAAATCTGACGATGATCAGGGTTTGAACAATTTGCACCCCACTTATCCTCTGTGCATGTTGGCAAAGGCGTACTCAACTCAGCATAGGTAGATGCTATTAATGTCAACCAGCATAGGGTGGAAGAATGTAGCATCTTTTAGAAAGATGGCAGAGTCCCAAAATTGTGAGGGCGATTTACTCGTTGGATGACCAAAAGAAACCGCAATTTTTTATCACTTGTTATTCTACTGTATGTGGGATGCACTAGTATATTTGTTTTAACGTATCAAAATCCATCGTTTTTTTATCCGGTCAATTTTGATCTTAGAAATAGGGATAAAACAATCAAAAATTTGATTCATGAGAAAAAAAATCATAGAAGGAAACGAGCTTTTGTAGCATGAAAGCTCAAGAAGTGATTCAAAATCAATGCTAATCAAACTTACTATCTTCGCTCCATCGTGTTCAGCGTACAAAAGCCTAAAAAGGATATCAAAAGTATGCTTTAATTGTCACATAAATGCTACCACCACGTGAATGTATGAATTTCTTTATTGTGCAGGAATGCAATCTTGAGGACAACATGAACACTTTACAGTGCAATCAGTTACTAGCTCCTTTGGAGCCACATTACAAATCTGAAGGGGGATTGATCCCTTCAATTGATTATGATCTAGGATTATGGATTCGATACTCTTCAGTTTACCCAACTCGGACGGTACTGCTCCCTGGAAACGATTCTTACGGATGTTCATAGTAGTCAATGCTTGTAATTGACCCATGGAAGATGGAATCGTTCCAGTGAGAAGATTGTTTTGTAAATTCAGCTCTATCAATTGCTTCAAACTACTGATGGATTTAGGAATGGTTCCAGAAAGTGACATTTGGTGAAGTCCGAGATATTCTGTATAGTACATAGACAAAGGAAACGCACAATGAGCTTTGTCAAAAGGTGAACTTGGAACGCATATGACAGCTAGAAAAATGACGTACCTAGTGTAATCAAACTACCAACACTTTGGGGTATTGGTCCTGAAAGATCATTCCCCCTAAGTTCAAGCCGAACTTTCATGGAAAGGAAATTAGAATAGCACTAAATTAAAGCATTGAAGAATGCTTGAAACAAAAGTGTACGTACCAAGTTTTTCCAACTGTGTAATATTCTCAGGTATGGTACCGGTAAGGCTATTCAATTCCAAATCCAGAATTACTAGGGTTGAGAGCTGACCAATCATTTCGGGAATTGGTCCTGTAAAGTTATTTTGTCCCAGGGAAAGTATTTCTTTAATGTTACGAGGAATAAGTTGAGGATGCTATACTACACAAGCCAGGCTTCTAGGATACGTACCAATGCTTTCAAGAAATCCAATATCTTCGGGTATCGTACCTCCGAAATTGCTTTCGGACAAGTCCAAGACGACTTTGAAAGAATGAAAATGTCAGAAAATATTATAAACGTGGTCAGAAAAGGATTTCTTTAACGTTAGTAGGGAACGCACCTAGGTCTGTCATCAAGGAAAGATCCGTCCCCAGCTCTCCCGTTAAATTGAAATTACTAGAAAGTGACAGTTCGACAAGGGAACTCATATTCCAAATTGCATCTGGGACTTCTCCTGTCAATTCATTATTTGAAAGGTATAAAATCTCTTTAAAATCAGCCAAGGAAATAACAAATAATCCATGAGACAATATCAACCTGGAATTCCGTGATGACTTATACCCTTTTAGGTATAATCTACATCACAAATAGAATAGGCAAACATATATATTGTTACGGACGTACCAAGATTGGGAAGCTCTGTAAGACTCAAGGGAATGATGCCGCTAAGGGAATTTTCTTCCAGATACAAGGATTGTAAGGCTTGCCAATTTAAAATAAGGTTATCATCGAGAACCCCAGTCAAACGACAAGACCGCAAATCCAAATACTTCAGAGAAGATAGACGATAATAGGAAGTAGGAAGAGTTCCAGATGAAAAGGGATTCCGGAACAAGGCCAAAGTCTCTTGAATATTAAATGGGAATAATAGATCAAAGAAAGGTTCAATCAGTGGGCAAGCAAAGAATCGAATGAGAATATCAAGAAATAAAGAATTATCAAGACTCTCATACATGACTTACTTAATTTTGACAAATTGACAAGTTCTTTCGGTAATGATCCTGTAAATTCATTTCCTCCCAAGATCAACGATTCTAATCCAAATTAGTTTCCAAAATGAGGCGAAACAAGATTAGAAATGATGTTCTTCTCGAGTTTATAAATGAAAACAAAATGGAAAACGCTAGAAACATCGTGCATCAATACTCTTCATTCACGTACCAAGATTGGTCAACAATCCCAATTCTGTCGGTATTTGTTTCGAAAATTTTGAAAATTCAAATTCCAATGTTATTAGCTTTGTCATTGTTCCAATAGTGGTAGGTATAGATCCTCCAATTCCCGTTGTTCGCATCTTCCAGGACTGTAATTTTGATAGAGTATCGATACCAGATGGTAAAATTCCGGTTACTGTTGGATTGTCGGATAGATCGAGAAAACGTAAATTCGTTAGTTGAAATATTCTAGTTCCCAACGATCCCGTCCAATCATTCTTGGAAAGATTCAATGTCGTTAGGGTTGCATCCCATCGTTCCCAGGGGATAGATTCCATCGTACCCGTAATTTGATTGTTGGCTAATTGAAGACTTGTTAGATGTTTCAAAAGGATCATGTCAGGAGGGATCGTTCCACCATATCCATTGTCTGAAAATTCCAATGATACGACTACGGAATGAGTCTTTTGAGAGGATGACGTTGTTGATGATTGTACTTTCTTATTCGTACAAACTACACCATACCAAGTACATTCATCATCAACTTCCAACCAATTGGTGTCCTTTTTCCAATCATCAGAGGCATAATAAAAGGATAGTAGAGCATACCGTTGTATCAATCGTTCAGGATCACGTTCAGGATGTAACCGTAAGGGATCCTCATAGGTCAACCATTGTAGGGCATTATATTCACCACTATCTGAATTGGTAAAGGTTGCAATTCCTCGACTTGCCAAAGAAGCAATGTATTCTTTCAGAATATCTTCTCGACGATTCATTCTTGTTGTTGGTGTCTTTGTCGTTGAAATGATTGGTGACGTGGCAGGAGAGTTGGAATTCAAATCATCCGTTGGCGACGAGGACGAATTGGATGATAATGACAATGATTTAGATGAACCAAATGAATGTGTCCCATATCCAATACCAAGAATCAATATCATTCCCATGATCATCACAAGAAGAAGCAAGATCCAATATCGTTTGTATCGATGAAAGGATGACGTTGTCGTTGGCGACGATGTCGACGATGACGCCGACTTGAAACACCAATCGAAACAACGTGTGGATGCTGTTGTTGTCACTTTATCATCTTTATCCAACGTTTTTTCTGGATGCTTTTGAGTATTCGTATTCACATTATAATTGTTGTGCTCATATTTCTTCGGTTCGACGTGCTTTTGATTGTCATCCTCATTTTCTATATCCGAAATATCTTCTTCTTCTTCATCTTCCTCTCGAAGTGACCAAGTTTCTACAATATCAAGTGGTAATGATGTTTTTCGAATATCCTCGGGATGGGGATACGATGGTGGAGGAGGGGGTGTACGACCACTGTCATCGTCATCATCGTCATCATCGTCATTACCCATCATGACATGCACTGGAGCAGCAGTGACATCAACCTTATTGTTATTATTCTCGTTCATATCCAACACCTCTTGAGGTCTCTTTTCTTTCTTGTGGCCGAGCACAAATGGACAAAGGTTACACAAAAAATGCTATCAAATGGAGTCTTGTTAAAATTTCCACATGTGGACTAATTAATACTTTTTTCGTAAATTGTTGACTAAATAACGTCTTGAAAAGTTTAAAATCGGAAAATCGAGCATACTCTTTAGGTCCACTTTACTGACACGCCGCTAGCGTCATCCGAGGATGCAGTGGATACACATGATGATAGAGGATAGACTTGCAAATTATTCGAGTGCAATATTGCGTTTCCCACCTCGAGATTCACATACTAAATATACTGTACAGGACACTGGGTATGCTTACATTGAAGTAAGGTTCATCCTTAAAAAAGTTGCAACCAACTCTCGGATCAAATATTCCTTACATGTGTATATCCTCAATGAAAGAGGCATACATGAATATATGCGTATTAGTTTTTCAGGAAAAACTTCCCTATACCCTTGAGGTAATGAATAGGCTTTTCTGTAAGTGTATAGTTGCATTCCACACATTTTCCAGCTCTCAATACTCTTCAATTTAAACCCTTAACTTCGATTCATCCCATTTTCACCTAACCGGTACTTTTTTTCACTTGGATTGACCTCAATTCCTTCTTTCAATCCTTTTCCTGATTTAATTGTCTTGCAGTAAAGAATCTCCGTAAAGCTTGAAAAAACTTTTGCTTCATTTTTCAACCTACAGCTCTAAGGTGCTTGTATAATTGACAATAGGTTGCACCAGTCTATTTATCGTCCTGTTTACAACAACAGAAAACGGTGTGCTGTTTTCTTCATTCCTCTCTTCAACAGGTGTTCCAAAGAATTTATGTCGTTGATTTTTAGGTACTTTTGGCAAGAGAGTATCCTTGTGTTCTTCTAGTTGAAACAAGGTCTTTTTTCAGGTTTCTCAACGAAATTGCAACATTTTTATGGCAAATAAATTCCAACTCTGTGTATTTCACATGGATTCTATTTTTGAATTTTACAGTGTAGATGATGAGTTTCTCTAAGGATCACGCATTTTCTACTGAAAATATGTTATCTGCTGAGAAGATCGTTTGACAAATGATGATATTTTAATCATTCCAGATCAAAGCAATTACAAACCTGCCTTCACTTACCTCTATTTAAGATGATCAGTTAGTCGTTGTCCAACGGCATGTTCACGAAATCGAAATTTCAAATGAGTTAAGTAAAATAGTGAATGTAACCGCAAATAACCTCCTTTTTGGAACTCATACTGTACATCGACTGAATGGAAATGGAAACGACACGTCAAGCACATGTTGATTAGAGTTTTGCGAGAAAAGCACAACGTGAAAAGGCAAGTCCTAACGGTAAATGAATTCACATTTTGATACCCAGAAGTGTGACTCTTATATTATATCTTTCTTCGAAACGATGGTTAGAATTTCTCCCAGCCTTCTCTGTTTAAGTTCTATAACACCAATTTTTGCACAGTGGAACACAGGTCCATCTTGTATAGGAGACGAATGGGCTGCCAACTGTTCCAATCCCGAACATCGTCAGTTCTGTGATTCCGATGGTTCTAATTTGGCTGACGGTTTGCCAAGAAGTATTTGCGCCCCAATAACTTTACTTCCGTTTTTGATTGGTCTTAAAGACTATTGCGGTCGATGCAGTCCGGATGAAGATTTGATAACGGGAGTCTCATATCCCTCCCAAACGCCGTCGACAACACCGAATGATGCCGTATACCCCACAAGTGTCCCTATATCAAATCCCTCTAAAATATTTTCAAGTCCAAGTAATGATCCCACAGTAGTTCAGGGGATTGAACCTTCAGGATCTACTCTACCATCAATGGTTCCAAGTTATATTCCTTCAAGTGATCCCTCAGAGGGATTATCTACGTCACTCCAGGCTTCTTCCATCCCAAGTCAATATCCATCAGACATCCCCTCGAGTAATTTCCTTAGCAATCCCTCTCAAATCCCATCCAATCTTCCTTCGAGTTTTTCTCTAACCGCGACCACTCCATCAGGATCGTCCTTTCCTTCCATGGAACCTAGCACTGAACCCTCAAATCCTTATGGAGAGCCATCAGGATCGTCGTTGCCATCTGGCGAGCCGAGTGAGATTCCATCTAGCCAACCTTACACCACAGCAGAAAATACTGAATTAGGAGCTTCAAGGTATCTAAGAAAAAAATAGGTTGGACAATTTGAAATGGGGAATGCATCATTCGGAATATCCATAGTTGACAATAGGCGTAGTCCTGCTTATGCTACTCTTTTTCCAAATAGATAGATTATGTCTCGTTTACACTAGATATATTTGAAGTATCCACCATGATCATTAGGCAATAAAAAATGAAAATCGTTCTACACATTTCGCTGGCTTTGGTGATTCAAATTACCTTGTAATCTAAGGTTGGGAATTTTTTCCCGATATCCTATGCCTCAAAGAAAACCCCTCTTCGATACTATCTGCACACTAAGGAAATCTGGGACTCCCCCTCTACCTTCAATTAAACGATTGAATCATTTTGTGGAGTATTCAATCAAGCTACTTGTACTATAATCAGATTAGATTGAGTCATCCGTTCAGGATATCAATGTAAATGCTGAAATGTTAATGACACTCGTTACTCTCACTGCCGTGAACTCCAATCCTTGTTTTGCGTGCCATTTTCCAACCAAACGTTTTCAGACTTGAATGCCATACTCCTTTTCTATACCTTTAACCGCAAAACCCGTGGATGCACTCTTTATTTACAACCACTGTGCGTGATTCTGGCAATAAATTTTGGTTTTGTTGAAATCAATGCCTTCCATATTTCCCTATTTCCCCTCTTTATGCTGCTTTACTCATGAAAATGCTATTTGCACGCCTAATAGCACATGCTGGTGAGGTGCAATCCTCCGCACGTTTGACGTTCTATATCATTTCCTTTTTCACCTTCAGGAAA
>CAAAJI010000472.1:0-37929 GCA_900642245.1 Fragilaria radians | reverse complement strand
TTTTGCTTGGGGGAGTGGGTCGTTTCGAGGAAGCGGCTCAACTATTTGGCGGGTTGAAGGGCAGCGCGCCAACACCTTTCCAGTACCTGTGGCATACGCAGTCGCTGTGGGCCTCCGGCCAACCGGAGCAGGCGGAGCGAGTGATCGCCGACGCCAGCGAGATCTTTGGAACCCACCCCCTCATTTGGAAGCAGAAATTCGACATGGCACTATCGTCCGGCAATCCGACGGCGGCCATCGGGATGGCGAGCGACCAACCCGATCGGGTGAAAACTTTGATGAACCGCTACGTAACGCTTGCGGCTTCGGCCGCGCGTGCCTCGGTCGGCGGCCGTGCGGTCGACATGGATAATGCGGCTGCGGACCTGCGCGCCTATGCCGAGACCGGGGCCGTAGCAGCCAGTCAGTCGATCGAACTTGCCAGCTTCCTGCAGCGGCCAGATCTGTCTTTCGAATTCGCGGAAGCGTTCTACTTCTCGCGGGGGTTCATTGTGCCGGACGAGCAGCCTGAACCCGGTGAGCGGCCGCAGGTGACGTTGGATGAGCGCGATACCAGGGTGTTATTTCTGCCTTCGACTAGCTCGATGCGCCTGGACCCCCGCTTCGCCGCGCTCATGGATGCCATCGGACTGACCGCGTATTGGCGGCAAACAGGCACTCGGCCAGATTACCGTGCGGTGTAGCTACGGTGCAAGGCGCTTCGACGGGGCAAGGCATTCAGTCGCCACTTGCCCGGATATGCTTTTCATCGTCTCTTTGTCGTTATGCGGTACGTCCGCTTTCCACCCATAACCGTCATTTAGTGATCATTCGGCTTTCGACCCAAAGCAGACATTGGAGTGAGCCCTCCAAGACGGCCGGTTATGGCGGCGATCTTCCGCTCTCGGCAGCTGACTAGTGAATCGAGACGCTCAGAACCCCAGATTTTCACACACACACACACACACTGCCGTTGGCACCCGGCTCGGCGGCGTCGCCTCAACAGAAGAGCATTAGTTAGGCCACCAAGATCCTCGGTCGCGCTGAGAACAGAACAGGCCCGGACATCGCTGCCGGAGCCTAGTTCCTATTCCTAGGCGGTCGTCAGGCCAACTGAGCGATCGCGATGCTCGAACGACGGCGACGAAGTGTAATCCCCATGAAACCAAAGCCCAGAAGCATCATAGCCCAAGCCGAGGGTTCGGGAACGGCGGACTGAACATTATGCCTGAGGCCAGCAAGACCGATACCGGTGAGATCATCATTCCAGATCGAGATGCCCCGGATATCCAGGATACCCCCGTCGCGCGCAAAGCCGTAGGAAGCGGCGATGGGCAGAGCGCCCAACCCAAGTGACTGAATCAACGAACCGTCCGCTCGAAAGAAGGCGACATTCGCCGTGCCATTGTTTCCACCGGCAAGCCGGAAGCCGAATTCGGATTGATCGCTTGAAAACAGGAGGGACACGGCACCCTCGCCGATGGCATCAAAGACTGGAAAGCCAGCAGGCCCGACTCCGCTCAAAACCAGACCTGCCGGGCTCTGGAAGAAGGCCAAGTTCTGGCCATCGGCCCCGGCAAGCAGAGATAAGCTGTTCGACGGCGTACCGCTGAGTTGATCGAAATTCCCGGAAGCCGTCAACGTCTGGCCATCGAACCTTTCGCCGAAGGCAACGCCGTCGACCACGATCACGCCATTGTAATTGGTCCCTGGCGATGGCCCGCCGGTTACGTCGGCGTATGAGATGAATTCGGTTCCGGTCAGGGCCGCATAATTTACCTGCGTCACCTGCGCGGGCAACGCAGAGGCACCCAAGAAAGCGATCGCAGGACCGGCAACGCGGTACAGATACTTGCGGAAATTCATGTCGTAAGTCATCATGAGTTGTCCTTCCAGTGGTCGGCAGAGGCCGCTTTGCGGGACTAAAACATGACAATCGACGCCCCGCGTCTGACGACACTGGACCCGCTCTGCCGCCTGGGGGATGACGAAGGAACGACGGAGGGCTGACGAACTTCGGACTGGAAGGGGTCCTCGAATGGTGATCGAAACAGCTGCGTTCCTGACAACCGCCGAGCTGGCCTCCCGACCGGACTTTTCTCTTGGAGAGACAATTGTCAGCCCATCGCGGCGGAGCGTGACCGGACCGGGCGGCACGGCACTTGTCGAACCCCGCGTAATGCAGGTTTTAACAGTGCTTGCCGACGCAATTGGCAACGTCGTCACGCGCGACGTCCTGTTCCGCCGTTGCTGGGGCAATCCATATGTCGGCGATGATAGCCTGAATCGTTCCATCGCCGGCGTCCGACGCATTGCCGCAAGCGTTGCCAAGAATAGTTTCACGATCGAGAATATCCCAAGGACCGGCTATCGGCTCACCGAGAGCGCACCCCGTGACGAAGCTGAGCCGGCCGAGAGCTCGCCGGAAGAGGGCAAGGTTTCCCGTCGGTCGGTCGCGGTTGCGGGGCTCGCAGTAGCGGTAGCGGCAGTCGGCGGGATCGGCTTTTGGACCTACCGCAGCCCGCGCACTGACCCCGCCGCTGGATTGATCGAAGACAGCCGGGTCGCGATGCGCTCGGGTTCGGATGCGGATCAGCGGAAGGCCGTTACCTTCCTCGAGCGGGCCGTGACGATATCCCCCGAAAGTGCCGAGGCGTGGGGTTTGCTGGCTTTGACCCGCGCGCGAATCGACGAACATGGCGGTCCGTCGGCGACCCGCGCACCGGCAGCCGACATCGATAAGGCGGCACGCCGCGCGCTCCAGTTGGACGCCGGCAATGCTGATGCAAAGGCCGCCCTCGCCGTCGCCATTCCGTATTACGGCGACTGGCTCGCCGCCGAACGACGGTTCGACGCCGTACTCAAGCAGCACCCTGGCCATATCTTCACGCAAGATTCACGTTCGTTCATGCTTGGCGCGGTTGGACGGATGCGGGAAAGCGCGGAAGCGCGGATAGAATTCATCGCGGAAGCGCAGTTCGACGCCAACCTACAGTTTCGTCACATATACGGCTTGTGGTTTCTCGGCCGGATTGATGAGGCCGACCGAGTTGCAAGCCGGGCGATGCAGATGTGGCCCCATAATCCGTCGGTCTGGATGGGCAGGCTTTGGCTACTGTGCGGCACCGGTCGCCTTGACCGGGCGTTGGCCCAGATTGACGCGCCGGTCCGACCACAACTGCCGGCGCCAGTCATCGCTACCCTGCGCAACTCAATCAACGCGGTGCGGACCGGGCAGCTCGACGCGATCGATGCCGCGACAGGGCAGGTCATGGCAGGTGTCGCGGGCAGCGTTGCCGCGGTGGTCAATGCCATGATGCTGCTCAACTTGATGGGAAAGGTCGATCAAGCATTCGACCTGGCGCAGGCCTACTACCTCGAACGGGGCCCGATAATCGCCGCCGTTCAGTGGGGCCCCGGCCAGCCGGTCGTGCGCGATCAACGCCGGCGCAAGAGTAACATGTTGTTCACTCCGATTTCGACGGCAATGCAGCGCGATCCCCGTTTCCTACCCCTGATGAAAGCCATGGGACTGACCGATTACTGGGATCGCCGCGAGGTCCGTCCCGACTTCTTGACGAACGCTCGCTCTTAGAAACGCGCTTCTAGACCCAGCCCGAATTCGCGCGGGTCGCCCGCTGTTCCAAATGTCGGGCTGAACAAGTGAAGTCAGGTAAAATTCGTTCAGCAAGTTGCGGACATAGCCGAACGCCGTCAGCCGGCCGATGCTATAAGCGGCGCGTGCATTGATGGTTGTATAGTCGTCAATGCGCCGGGTCGGCGTATTGGCGTCATCGCTGAAATAATCGCTCGTGGTGCGCAGTTGCGCCGATAGCTGGAGTGCATCCGTCGGCCGCCAATCGACCGCGGCAGCAGCGTTAAAATTAGGCGAGCGCTGGAATTCTTTGCCGACAAGGGCATCGGACGCGACCAGGGTGCGGCGAACCTTGGTGTCCAGCAAGCCTAATCCGACACGCAGCGAAAGGCGATCAGTTGCCCGCCAGCCAAATTCGACTTCCAGCCCGCGCGATCGAGCCGAGGGGGCGTTGTCGATCTGGAGGGTGGTCGAGGGGGAGCCGTCAGGAGCGAGAAATTCGATGGTCTGGGGACGCTGGGCATCTTCGATGTCATTGTGAAAGAGGTTTACCGCCAGCTTCCCGCGGCCCCGGGCAAACCCGGCGCGCAGGAAAGCCTCATAATTCCACAAACGCTCGGCCGCGAAATCGTCCTGGCGCCGGGTGAAGAGATTGACCGTCGTTCCGCCCGGATTATACGCGCGCTGGACGAGGAAACCGAGCGTCGCATCCTCGCCCACGTCATAGGCAATCGACAGTTTCGGGAGCCATGCCTGGAACGCCTCATCATAATCGACCGTGATCCCGGGACCGACCGGGCCCACCTGGCCGATGCGATCCTGGCTGTCGCGCTGGTGACGAAGCCCGGCAGTGATCGCCAGCCGTGTAATCGGGCGCCAGGTTAGTTCGCCAAACATTCCAAGACTGTGCTGCCGATCGCGAAAACCGCCGGCGCCAATCCCGAGGCCGCTAATGTCGATCAACTGGCGCTGCCGAAGAGTCAGATAATGAACGCCGCCGACCAACTGAATGACGCCCTCTGGATTCCATTGCAGGACTGATTCGAGCGACGCATCATTCGAGTCATTGCGGGTTCGCCCAAGCCCGGGCAGGCCAAAGCGCCGGACTAGGACTCTTCCATGCGAGAGCGTGGTTCGTGAGGTTAGCGCTGGAGTCAGCGCATAATCGACCAGCCCTGTAACAGAATCGACGTTGGTGCGGATCACGCCATTTGTCTGCTCGAGTGTGGGTGTCTTACGCTTTTTGAATGGCGCTCGCACCGCCTCGAATTGTGGCGCCTGGGATTCACTGTGGACGTAGCTTGCCTCCAACCGCAGCCCCGTGAGTTCGCGCGGCTCGGCGAACAATTTGACCCGCACCAAACCGTGATCGTCCCGGTCGATATTCCCTCCGGATATTCCGTCGGCCATCTTGCTTGAATTGTGGCCCAGCTTGAGATCGCCGGCTAGGCGGATCGCTAGCTGGTCGTCGATGATCGGACCCGAAAGGACGGCTGATAACTGCCGCGTCCCCAGATTGCCGACGATTGCCCGCGCGCGCGCCTCAGGGCGATAGGTCGGAGCCCTAGTGTTGACGAAGATCGCCCCGGCGATCGAATTCCGGCCCTGGGTTGTAGTTTGCGGGCTGCGAAATACCTCCACACGATCCACGTCCCAAGCCGAGGCGGCACCGTTGACATATTCGCTAAAAGTAACCGCACGGCCGTCGATCGTCATCGTCGTTCGGGGCCGTGTTCCTCCCAAGAAGGCGAATAGCTCGCGCACTACGCCCGTGGTATCCTGGCCGCGGATTGCGGGGGCCTCGGTACCAGATCCAAGCTGCACATTTGGAATGGTCGCCAATAATTGATCCACGCGGTCGGCTGCCTGTGCCTCGATCTCCCGCCCGGTAATCACAACCACGCTCGATGCCGTATCTTTTAGCGACCTCGGCACGCGCTCGCCGGTGACGATAATTTCGGCCGCCACATCTTTGTTGGCAACCGCTTCGGGTTGCGCCTGCGCCCCGGTGAGAGCCACCATCAAGCAAAGTCCAACCATGTCGATCTTCCGATCACTTCAAAGGTTCTTTAAAGGCGTCGACCGGCAGTCTGAAACTGTTCCCGCCCGTTTGCCAGCCTTGGTCAGAAGATCGTCAGAACTTTGTGTCAGTTGGTCATGGGTCAGACGCCGAGCGGCAGCTAATCGGCGATGATGGGTCGAAATCAGACATTAGATAGCAGTGGCAAGGAGCGTCCGCTTTTCACGTCTGGCGCCCGCAAGCTGACAGGCCGTTAGCGGGCCAACATAAGACCTCTGGGTTTGCGCTCACAGCTGCCACTCAATACAAAGCGCATCTGGAACCGGCCTATAACTGGCATTGGCCTGGCCGGGCTTCGGTACGATGTTCGGTCCTCGATCCCTGAACCTCGGCGTGGCTAATGATGCTTAATGGATTTGGAGCAATTGGCATCTCCATGCGCCGTCCGTGCGGCTCAATCAGGTCTCTCACTTACAGGTACCAGGTCAATATTCGGTAGCGTCCTCGCTCACCGAAGAGAAAGTGGCTTCAGCGTTACAAGCCGAAGACCACGAGGCACTTCGTTTAAAGCATAAATCCCTGCGGTCCTAGATCGGCAGATCGTCAGAACTCCGTCGGCAGTCGATCATCGTCACATTTGGGTGCCGCCTTTAGCGTAAGCCATTCAATTTAGGGCTGAGGAGGCTATGATGACTCAATCAACAATTCGTAGGATGTTTCTCGCCGCCGCTCTGGCAGGTCTGACGGCTTGTGGGGGTGGCACTGGCGGTAGCGTAGCCGGTGGGGGCGTCGGTTCCGTTGCGCCCCCGCCGCCAGCCCCCCCGCCGCCGGCGCCATCATTCAGCCCAGTGAATATCTTCCCGTCGGTCACGGCTTCGACGGACTTTGCAACGCTCGGCTACGAGTTGGCGATGGACCCCGCCACGCCGCTCATCAAAGACGGCTTTACGGTGCGGTACGATGCGGTCAGCAACACCTACATCTTTGATCTTCCGACGGGCGCCCCCGGGGCGCTTCAGTCCTCTTCAAGCAACGCAAACTACTGGTATGGTGGTCTGCCTGCCGGTTCGATTTTATGGCCGCCAATGACGGTGTTGAAGCCGTCACCGACAAACACCCAGATCCAGCTCAACCATACGAGTTTCGCATCTTACCTGCAGTCCGGCCCCATGGAAGATCGGCCTCACGGCATTGTCGCGTTCGGCGTCCCAACCGCAGCATCCGCCATGCCGACCACCGGGAGCGCGACGATGAATGCAATCGTCGCGGGATTCACGACCAGTGGATCTGAGATTGTCGGAACGGCGATCCTGAACTTCAACTTTGGCGGTGGCACCCTGGCGGGAACCTTCGAGCCCCAACTCATCGATTACCTTGCCGGTAATGGGTATGCCTTAGGAACCTACACTTTCAGCAATACCGTATTCGGGGTCGGCAGCGCGACCTTCTCGGGCAATCTGCAGCACGGCACTTCCGCACTGACAGGCTCCTTCAACGGGCAGTTTACCGGTCCCAATGGCCAGGAGCTGATGGCGCGGTGGACGGCAGACTATCTGTTGCCAGGCGGTTCGCAAACTTCGGAAAAGATGTTTGGCGTGTGGGTCGGCAAGAAGTGCTGTTGAGCGTCGCCCATGCCTCCCGTAATCGTGCGGCGCTGCTTGCCCTAGCGGTGATTGCCGCACTCCATGCCGGGGAAGCGGCGGCTGCGGCCGATATTGGCGGCGCTCCAGCCAGGAAGTCGCTTGTCGCCAGCGCTGGCGACGTATTGCAGCTGGCCGATTCGCTGGCCAAGCGCGGCCAGACGGAGCAGGCGCGATCGCTGCTCGAGGTGTTGGCCCAGGACCCCGATCCAAAGGTACGTACCGAAGCCCAGTTCCGCCAGGCGCGGCTGCTTGGAGCGGGGGGAGATCACCAGGTGGCGGCGGTCATGATGCGGCGCATCCTCGACCAGAATCCGGACGCTGCGCCGGTTCGCCTGGAACTGGCGTCGCTTCTCTACAGGCTGGGCGAGGAGGAGAGCGCATTGCGCCAATTACGCGCGCTCCGTTCCTCGGACCTCCCGCTTGGCGTCGCCCGGTTCGTCGACCGGCTTTCGGCCTCGCTCCAGGCGACCAAGCCATTCGGAGTCCAGGTCGAGCTGGCGATGGCCCCCGATTCCAACATCAACCGCGCCTCGAGGTCAGATACGCTGGGAACCGTGTTCGGCGATTTCACGCTCGATCAAGATGCCAAGTCGGGAGTTGGCGCAGCGCTTCGAACGATGGCGCAGGCGCGGCGTCCGGTGGCCAAGAATCTCATCGCGGTGGCGCGGGCGAGCAGCGAAGCCAATTTGTATCGCGACAAGGATTTCAACGACATCGCGCTCGACCTGTCGGCTGGTCCCGAATGGCACCTCGGGCGAACGCGGCTGACGGCGGAAGGCGGGGTTAACCAGCAATGGTTCGGGATGAGGCCGTACCAGCGCAGTCTCCGCGTGGCCGGGAGCGTGACGCAGGCTATCGGCGGCGTCGGCCAGGCGCGGGTCGACGTGGCCGCGCGGTGGACCAACAACCGGTTCAACGATCTGCAAGACGGACGAGGCCTTACGGCCCGGCTGCGGTACGAGCGTGCCTTGTCCCCACAGCTGCTGGTGTCCGCCTTTGCCGGCTTCGACCGCTTCAAGGCGAAGGACGACGCTTATTCGACCCGCTCGTGGAGCGCCGGCCTGACCGCCTATCGCGAAGTCGGTCGAATGACCGTGACGGCAGGGGGCGAGATTGGGCGCTTGACTGCAGACGACCGGCTGGCGCTCCTTCCCGACGCGCGCGGAGACAAGTTCACGCGTTTCCATGTCGGCACCGTCTTTCGTCAGCTTACCGTCGCCGGTTTCGCGCCGATGAGCCGGTTAGTGATCGAGCGGAACAAGAGCAGCGTGGAATTCTACGATTTCCAGCGCACGCGCACGGAGTTCGGGATCAGCCGAGCCTTCTGATGGCCTGGCTGGCGGAGGAAACAACATCGATCACCAGCAGTGCTGTCCTCGATCAGTGCGGCTGCGGGAACGAGCGTGTAGAAAGGCCGCGGATGCTGCGCCTGGCAGGGGTGACATAGGATAATCTCAGTGGGATCCGCCGTATATCGAGCTCGGCTGTTGTCTACCGGGGCCGCTGAGGCGGAACGGCAGCTAAAGACCGAAACACGCCGAAAGCCGACTGTCCGCTTTCGGCCAATTGTGGCCATGTCCGATAAGCGCCCATCGCGGTCCGTCCCAGCTGTGTTTCCCGCACCCGAAACCCGACGATCATTGAGGCAAATGGAAATGTCGGCTTTGGACTCATCGAGGATAGTATCGACAACTTTAAGAGCCGCCGGTTGCTGACCGAGTCCGCTCAATTTTCTAGTCGTTCGCGTTTCACTGCGCTATCTCGCATTCATCGCCATTGGTTTGGCAGTTACGAATTACTTGGAGAAGCCGTATTCGATTTCGAGTTCCTCACGCGTGAATCTTCGTTTGCTTTCGTCCGGGGTCGACGGGCGAAAGTTACCCGTCTGCAGTTCGTAAACCCCTGGCTTGACCTGTTTGTACCACGGCCCGTCCACTGGTCCCTGCGTGCGCTCCAGATACGACAGATATTCGTCCAGGCTGCCGAATTGCTTGTTAATCGGGAGTTGGTGGTTGATCACAGGCTTCCTCATTTTATTGTCGGCAGCTTGCTGGATCGTGATTGATTGCTGACCCGAGTTCGCTTTTCCAGCATCCATCTGGGAAGCCTCGCAGGCGGTGGTCGAGAAGGCCAGCAATGACGCGACAGACGCGACACTAAGCAGCTGATGCAAGTGAATATCTCCGATTGTCGTCCATTTAGAACATTATTCGCCAGATGAGCCAAAAAGATTTGCAAGCTTTTGTAAACCATGTTCCTTTCCCCGCCTAGCCGCGAGTCGCGGCGCGTCGGATCCGACCCGGATTCCATGCGTAAAAAGGGGTTTTTCCATGCAATTGAGAAGCTGGCACGATTTCGTGCAGGTCGATAGCGACGGCAATTTCACCGACATCAACTATTACGACTGGGAAGGCGCTCTCGGCGTTCATCACCACAGCGACTCGAATTCGAGTGAAGTCGAAAGCCACGCGAATGGCCTGACCTACACCGGCAGCCTGAACAATGAAAACGGCGGTGACATGATCGCCGTAACGCTCATTGCCGGCCAGACCTACTCATGGTCTTATCGCGGTACCGCGGTTGGCGGCGTGTCCGACCCCTATCTGCGCCTCTACGATACCAATGGCACAACGCTCCTTCGTCAGGACGATGACGGCGGTTTGGGTGTTTCGTCACAGATCACCTTCACGCCCACGGTCAACGGCACCTATTATTTAAATGCGACGTCCTGGTACCAGGCCGACCCGACTGCTCCGTCAGTCCAGGACAATGGCAATTACACCGTCGTCGAATGGACCCGGGACGCAACGCACGACGCCGGAGCGTCACTTGCCACCGCCGGGACACTCGGCCTGGGTACGAACTACGCAAGCCTGGATAACGCGACTGACGTCGATCTGTACGCGGTCACGCTGACCGCCGGGAACGTCTACACCTTCACCTATAATGGTGGCGTCAGCGCCGCGGCGGACTGGGACGACGAACCGGGCGAAAGCCTCGGTGTTCTCAGCCTGTTCAATTCGGCCGGCCAGTCTGTCGTTGCAGCGTCAGTCAATTACGAGACGACGATCTCATATTATGCAGCGACCAGCGGCACCTTTTATCTTCAGGCCTATGGCTATAGCCAGGCGGTCGGCGGCCCGCCGATGATCGGCGGTTACACTATCGACGTAGCTGGGCGAAATCTGGCGGACATGGATCCGCTTGAAGCATTTATCTGGGACAGCGCCGAAAACGTGGAGCCGAAGGAGGGCGATGGCAACATTGTCTACATTTACTTCGGTGCGGCCGGCGAGAATTTCGGCAGTGGCGAAACGACCTACGGCTGGCAGCAGAACCAGATCGACGCCGTAATGCATGTGCTGAACACCCAGTACGCGCCGGTCACCGGGTATAATTACGTGATCACGAGCGACGCCGGCGAGGCGACGTTCAAAATGATCACGGTTGAGAACACTACCTATGGCGCGCGGTTCTACCCGCAGGACGAGGCGTCTTACGGCAGCCTGGCCGGGGTTGGTTCGTTCAACCTTTTGAGCGGCGGTTTCGGCACCGATCCCGGCAGCCTATTGCCGGGCGGCTTCTCCTACGCGGTAATCCTGCACGAATTCGGTCATGCCCATGGTATTGCCCACCCGCACGATAATGGCGGTGGTTCGGAGATTCTGGCTGGCGTCACTGCTGCGAGCGGCTCGTTTGGCGCCTACAACCTCAACCAGGGCGTCTACACGGTGATGTCGTATAATGACGCGTGGCAACTGCACCCGGACGGCACACGTGCCTATGCCGGCACCGCCAACAGCGGCACGGGCTGGTCGGAGACGCTCGGCGCCTTCGACATCGCGGTTCTGCAGGCTCGGGGCTATCTGACCCAGCCGACCAATGTTGGCGACACCGTCTACACGCTTGCGGACAACCAGGCCGATGCCAGCTATCAGACGATCCTCGACACCGGCGGTAACGACACCATTCAATATGTCGGCGCGCGCGACGCTCAGATCGACCTGACCGCCGCAACGCTCGATTATAGCGCGACCGGCGGTGGTGCCGTCTCTTATGCATCGGGCATCTTCGGCGGTTCCACCATCGCCAATGGCGTCGTGATCGAGAATGCGACCGGCGGCAGCGGCAACGACGTGCTGATCGGTAATAGTGCCAATAACGTCCTCAATGGCAGCGGCGGCAACGACACGGTCGTCTACGCGCTGGCGACGAGCGGCGTGATTGTCGACCTCGCCGCCCAGACGGCGACCGGAGGCGGTGGCACTGACACGCTGATTTCGATCGAAAGCGCGGTCGGCTCGAAGTTCAACGATGTTCTGATCGGCACCGTCGGCGACAATACGCTGGACGGCGGCGACGGTGACGATACGCTGACTGGCGGCCTTGGCAATGACACCTTGTCTTATGCCTCGGTTTCGGGCGGCGTGACGGTCGACCTGCGGATCGACGGCCTGCAGAACACCGGAGGTGGTGGCAACGATACCACCAGTGGGTTCGAAAACCTGACCGGATCGGCCTATAATGACACGCTGGTCGGCACGGATGGCAACAATGTCATGCAGGGCGGCGGAGGTAACGACAGTCTGCAGGGTCTGCTGGGCATCGACACGCTTAGCTATGCTCAATCTGCTGCTGCGGTGTCAGTGCTGCTTACCACTGCTACGGCCCAGAATACCGGCGGCGCTGGTGTCGACACGGTTTCGGGCTTCGAGAACGTCACGGGCTCGCGCTACAACGACACGCTTGGCGGCAACGCTGGCGACAACGTCATCGACGGTGGCGCCGGGATCGATCGGGCGACCTACGTTGCTGCTACGGCGGCGGTGACGGTTGATCTCACCGTGCAGGGAGTCGCGCAGAATACCGGCGGTGCAGGCAATGACACTTTGGTCTCCATCGAGAATTTGACGGGTTCGGCTTTCGCCGACATTCTCACAGGTAACGCCGGAGCGAACGACATCATTGGTGGTGCAGGCAATGACACGGTCAATGCCGGGGCCGGGAATGACGTGGTCGACGGCGGAGCCGGCGATGACCTTCTCGACGGTGGTGCGGACACGGATACCGCGTCTTATGCCACGGCCGGGGCAGCCGTGACCGTCAACCTCGCAACGGTCGCAGCGCAGAACACCGTCGGTGCTGGCACGGACACATTGTCCGGCTTCGAGAATTTGACGGGATCGAGCTTCAACGACTCGCTGACCGGCGATGCCAACGCCAACATAATCGGTGGCGGCGCGGGTATCGACACAATCAACGGTGCGGACGGAAACGACTCGCTGAATGGCGATGCCGGTAACGACGTCATCGACGGCGGGGAAGGCAATGATATTGTCAACGGGGGTGCCGGCAACGACACCATGACCGGAGGCAACGGCGTCGACACCGTGTCCTATGCCGGAATCACCGCAGCGGTGAACGTCAGCCTTGCCATTGCTGCGCAACAGAATACCGGCGGCGGCGGTCTCGATACCATTTCCGGATTCGAGAATCTGACGGGTGGTAGCGGAGCCGACACTCTTGCGGGCGACGCGGGCAACAATGTCCTTACTGGTGGAGCGGGCCTCGACCGGGCGACTTACGCGGCCGCGCTGGCCGGGGTGTTCGCCAACCTGGCGACGGGCGTGGCCAACGGCGCGGGCGCCGGCATCGGCACCGACACGTTGGTCTCCATCGAGAACCTTACCGGCTCGGCTTTCGGTGACACGCTGACGGGCAGTATCGCGGCCAACGACATCCTCGGGGGCGCAGGCAACGACACGATCAATGCCGGTGCCGGCAACGATACGGTCGACGGCGGCGACAACGACGACATCATCAATGGCGAAGCAGGAACCGACACCCTGAGTGGCGGCAACGGCGCCGACACGATCGATGGCGGCAGCGGCGTTGATACCCTCAATGGCAATGCCGGCACCGACACGCTGCGTGGAGGGGTCGACGCCGACACGCTCAATGGCGGCGATGATGCCGACACGCTTCATGGGGATGACGGCAACGACACCCTCAACGGCGATGCGGGCGACGACACCTTGTTCGGTGGTGCCGGTAACGACACTTTGAACGGTGGTGTTGGGAACGACACGCTGAACGGTGGGGCGGACAATGACACGCTCAACGGCGGGGACGGCAATGACACGCTCTATGGCGATGCCGGCAACGACACACTCAACGGTGGTGTCGGGTCCGACTGGCTGATGGGCGGGACTGGGAACGACCGGCTGCTCGGCGGTGCTGACAATGACTTCGTCTACGGTGGCGACGGCATCGACGTCGTCACGCTGGGCGCGGGTAACGATACCTTCTTTGCAGAGGTGACTGCCACCAAGACGATGCTGAAAGGCCCGAACAAGGGCAGCATGTCCGTCGATATCATTACTGATTTCGATGCTTTCGACGATGACGTCATCGACGTCTCGGGTCTTGGCCTAACGTTCAGGGGTACGGCCGCCAACAAGAACGCCGGCGATTTGACCTACAAGACGTTCGACAGCGTCAACGGTGCCGAAAATGCGTTGGGTTTCGACATCGACGGCCAGTCGGGTGCCAGTGGAATCAGCGGTCCCGTCACGGTCGTGTATGGCAACACCAATGGGGGCGCCGCCGACTTCGCCATTGTCCTGCTGAACACGTCGAGCGTTGATGCAAGTGACTTCGTCTTCTCATCAGGGTCGGCAATGTCAACTGCATCGGCAACGTCGGGGGCACCATCAGCAAGCGTCGCGACTTCAGCGCCAATCGCCTATTCGGCCGCCAATGTGAACCACTACGAGTTCCAGTACGTCGACACCTACCTCTAAAACCTTCTAGAACCTGCAGAAATCCTCGTTGGCCCAGTTCAGCGAGGATTTTTGTAACGCCTACTCGAGAAACTTGATCGCGCTCACTGGCAGGAATGACTTTCACGTAGGCACGATGGAACGACTTTCCGGGAGCCCCTATCGTCGTCTCGAGCTCGCGCGGTCCTTTGGTTTGTTTGACATCGCCGCGCGGGCCATACGGATCAACGCGTTGTCCTTATCCGTGCATCCTCTGCCAGTCCGCTTCGCGCCGAAAGTTACCAGAGCTTCATTCAATATGGTTCGTTCGCTACTGTTCAACCGGAATGCCACAGTTCGCCTGGGAACCGCTTGGCCCCTTTGAAGAGTGTCCCGGAGGGTATGCGCAGTCATTTGTGGAGCGAGGTTGAGACATTTGGCTACCATCTCCGCGTTGGCTTCACGGCTATGAAGATGCGCTGCGATGATCTGGAGCTTGGTCCAGCCCACCCTTTCGGCTTCATCTTTTCCTATGTCCCATCGGTGCACGAAGCGCCCGACCTCAAGCAGATAATAAAGGCGTCGGCTACTGAATGAACCTTCAGACAGTAACCCGCGAAAGCCTTCGGCGTGATGCAGTTGCACAATCACGCTGGCAAGCTCGTAAAAGTTCACACTAGCTTCGCCGGCCAGGCAAACTGCTTGTTGCTGTAGCGTGGTTGGTGTCACCACTGATCGTCGCCGCGAAGCTTGGCGCGGTTTGGAAGCCGACCTTGGCATTCCGTTCGGTTTACCGCCATCAGCTCATATCTAAGTGGCTGCCTCATCACAACGTTCTGATCACTTTTCTGCACCTCGACAATGGGTGAAAGGCCAATGGTCAAGCTGATCAAGACAACTCACATTAAGGTCTAATGAAATGACTCTTAATGCCCGCGATCGAATGTCCGCTTTGCACCCATTACGGATATTAGCAGTCGGTCTGCTTTCGGCCATCAACAGTCATTTGGCAGCCAATCTCTTCGCATATATCGCCGTGATTATAGCTGGCCCGTCCTGGCGTCGCAAAAGGCTTACGTCGGAGCTCGGCCCATCGGTTCGCCCAGACGCACCGTCAGCTCGGGCATCCAGTCGCCGTTAAACGTGATTCTCCCTCTTTCGAAAAGGAGGACGATTGTTGAGCCGAGCAGGAAGCGGCCCATCTCTTCGCCCCTTCGCAACACGATCGCTCGATTAGCATAGTCCCAAGTGGAAACCTTGCTGCCATGCTTCTCATTGACCACGCCGTGCCAGACTGTTGCAATGCTACCTACTATGGTCGCGCCGACGAGGACCATGACGAAGTGGCCATGGTCGGGGGATTTGAACAGGCAGGTGACGCGCTCATTGCGCGCGAACAGGTTCGGCACCCCGCGCGCGGTAACCGGGTTCACCGAGAACAAGGCGCCGGGAACGTAGATCATGCGCAGGAGCGTTCCGTCGCACGGCATGTGCAAGCGATGATAATCCTTGGGCGATAAATAGAGGTTGGCGGAGCTGCCGTGACGGAAACTGGTCGCCAAGGCCTGGTCGCCACCGACCAGTTCGGTTGTGGTGAAGCTATGGCCCTTTGCCTGCACGATGCGATGGTCATCGATCGCACCTAACTGGCTGATCGCCCCATCGACCGGGCAGATGAAGTCGGCATCGGCAAGCGGCCGTGCGCCGGCCTTGAGGGCGCGCGTGAAGAAGTCGTTGAACGTCTTGTAGCTGGCGATGTCAGGATCGGCGGCCTCCGACATGTCGACGCCGTATTTGACCACGAACCAGCGGATCAACCGCGTCGTCAACGCCCCCGCTTTCGATCGAGCGATCCGCCCCGCGAGCGCGGTCATGCGATGCTTGGGAAGCAGATGTTGGACCAAGACTTTGAGACGATCGGACATGCAGGCTCCAGGAAAGGAGGCGATCAGTTGCGTTCTCGAACCGCCGCAAACTCGACGTTGGGCCATTCGTCGACCGAACGATGAAACTTCCATGCGTTTCGTATCAGCAGAACGGCGGAGTCATCCTGATCCTCGGCGATCCGCGACCGGTTGGTTCCGCTGGCGTTAAACGAGGCGGCCCTACCAGAGCGACCTCGTGAGCAATCCGTTATTCGTCCTTGGCGTCAATATTGACCGCGGTCTCGGCGAGTTTGGTCATATATTCGTCGCCACCGTAGATTTCCTTGGTCGCCTGGCGAAGCTTCTTCTGAGCATCCTTCAGCTTCAGTGTTCCGGCAAAGGACGCCGCCGTGCCGAACCCGGCGATGCCGTAGTGCGACATTCGCTGATATTGCGCGATGATCACCGCATCGAGCACCGGACCCTTTTTTGGCGCTTCTTCGGTCGTGTGCTTGACCGCTTCGGCAACCAGCCCTTCCATGCCCTTGCAATGCTCTTTCCTGACCTTCTCGTCTGAGTCCGCGAGCAACTGCTTGAGCATGTCGGTATGCGTGGCGATGCCTTCTTGCGATTTGGTGAGCATCGACTTCAGTGCCGGATCGCTTACCTTTGACAGCATTTTCTTGAGGACGCGGCCCATCTGATCATTGGCTGACCAAAGGTCCTGCAATTCGCCGGTGTAAAGATCGTTGAGGTCTTCGGGTGCTGACATTTTCGTTTGCTCCTAGGGGGTGCAGCCGGGGTATGCTGCTGTGTTGGCTAGCGCCTCCAGAGCCCGGAAGTTCCCGTTAACAAATGTTGGTTCTGAACTTTGCTGGCGCGTTTCGAGTTGATCCCTACTACCCAAACTTGCCGCCGCGACGGAGTGTGAATGACCGAGGACGAAGCGCTTCACGTCGAACTGGTGCGGGCAATCGAGCTCGAAGATCGAGAGTCCAGCCTGCTCACGCCGGAAGACCGTGCCCAGGCCGAAACTCATGCGCGCGGGGCGAGTGCTGCGGTGAAGGGCCGCCGCAGCGCCGATGCCTTCATCGTCGCGCGTGCCGACTTCGCCTCGGCCCGTCTCGCCACGCGGCACCCCCGAATCGCGGCTCTGCTTCGGCGGAGCCGCTGGCCGCGCTGGATCGGCGTGGCCCTGCCATTGTTCGCGCTGATCGCCGGGTTCGTCGCCAATGAGTTCGGGACCGGCAAGCGGCTCGACCTGCTTGCGGTACCGCTGCTGGGCACCATCGTATGGAACTTGGTTGTCTATGGCTGGCTTCTGCTGGCCCTGATCGGGCGCCGCGGTGGTCCGGCGGGAGACCCGCTATATCGTGGGTTGCTTCGGGTCCGGGGCTTCGGTCGGGGTAATGCCGAGCATGGAACAGCGCTGCAACGTGCCGGCGCGGCCTTCGAGCGCCGCTGGGCGTCGTCGTCGGCGCCGCTGACCGGCGCACGGATCGAGCGGACGATGCACCTTAGCGCGGCGTTATTCGCCTGTGGTCTGATCGGTGGCATCTACCTGCGCGCGCTGGTGATCGAATATCGCGCCGGGTGGGAAAGCACCTTTCTTGGTCCGCACGCGGTCCAGGCATTGCTTTCGACGGTGCTTGGCCCGGCGAGTGCGGTGACCGGGGTCAGCATTCCATCGACGGCAGGCATTGCCGCGATGCGCTGGACGGGCCCCGACACCGGCGGCGTCAATGCCGGCCCCTGGATCCTGCTCTATACCGCGACGGTGGTGGGACTGGTCATCCTGCCCAGACTGTTGCTTGCAGCGTGGCAGGGCGGCCAGGCGCTTCGTCTTGCTCACCGCTTCCCGGTGGCCGGCCGCGAGGATTTTTACATCCGCCGTCTTCTCCGGACTGTCGCCGGCACACCGGCCACGGTGCGAATCACGCCCTACGCATACCGCCCTGGCGACGAGACCCGTCGCCGCCTGTCGCAGGCGTTGAGCGGCGCGCTTGGCGACGACACCGAGGTGCGCTTCGACCAACCGATCGATTATGGCGAAGAAGACGGCTGGCTTGCCCGGAACGTGAGCAGTCATGAACAGGATTATCAGATTTTGCTGTTCACCCTGTCCGCTACCCCTGAAGAAGAGAATCACGGCGCACTTGCGGCGGCGCTGGCCGGACGAACAGCGTCTGCGAAAAGTGGAACGATGGTGGCCGCGATCGTCGACGAAACCCCCTATCGCGCGCATTTCGCGGGGCAGGCCGGGCTTGACGAGCGGGTCGCCGGCCGAATGGGTGAATGGCGCAAGACGCTCGCCGCTGCGCGGATCGTGCCGTTCGGACTCGATCTGTCGCAGGACTTCGATCGCGAATTGGCACAGCGCCTCGAAAGCGGCCTCATACCCGACGGGGCGATGCGCGGATGACCGGCTTCGAGGCTCCGGCCGGTTCTGGGACGACGGTCAATCTCAGCCTGATCTCGCACACCAATGCCGGCAAGACGACGCTTGCCCGGACCTTGCTGGGACGTGATATCGGCGAGGTTCGCGATGCTGCCCACGTCACCGACCTGTCGTCGGGCCATGTGCTCGTCCAGAGTGGCGAGGACACTTTGATGCTGTGGGATACGCCGGGTTTCGGCGATACCGCGCGGCTGCTGTCGCGGTTGCGGATGTCGGGCAATCCGATCGGCTGGTTCCTGTCCCAGGTGTGGGATCGCTGGCGCGAGCGGCCGTTATGGTCGAGCCAGCAGGCGATCAAGAACGCCCGCGAGCAGGCCGACGTCATTCTCTATCTGGTCAACGCCGCCGAGGATCCGGCCTCGGCATCCTATGTCGCGCTCGAGATGGAAGTGCTGGCGTGGATCGGCAAGCCCGTGGTCGTCCTGCTCAACCAGATGGGCGCACCGCGCGAGGACGTTTCGAATGAAATTGCGCGGTGGGGCGGGATCGGTGCCGAGGGCCTGGTCCGGGCAACGCTGCCGCTCGACGCGTTTGCGCGTTGCTGGGTGCAGGAAATCACGTTGCTCGATACCGTCGCGCCTTTGCTCCCTCCCGAGAAGGCGCGTGCGATGGCCGGCCTGGCCCGCCGATGGGAAACCCTCAACCGAGCGCGGTTTGCATCGTCGATGACGGTCCTTGCCAATTATCTGCAGCGCGCGGCGCGCGACCGGGAGACGGTCGAGGAGACCGAGTGGCAAGGTAAACTGGCCGGGGCGATCGCCGGTGGATCGAAGGGCGATCGGGCCGCGCGCAAGGCCATGGGCTTGCTTGCTGGACGGCTTGCGGAGGCGACTGCAAAATCGACCGACGAACTGATCCAGTTGCATGGCCTGTCCGGCAAGGCCGCGCGCAAGGTGCTAGAACGCGTAAGCGACGATTATGCCCATCAGACGAAGACCCCCGAGGGTGCCACGGCGGCTCTCGGCGGGCTTGTCTCTGGCGCGGTAGGCGGCCTCGCGGCCGATCTCGCGGTCGGGGGACTGACGCTGGGCGGGGGGATGATCGTCGGCGCAATCCTCGGCGCGCTTAGTGGCACCGGTCTTGCCAAGGGTTTCAATCTCGCGCGCGGCGAGGATCGCTCGATTGTTCGCTGGACCGGCGACCTACTCGAGCGGCTGACGGTCACTGCTCTGCTGCGTTATCTTGCGGTGGCCCATTTCGGGCGCGGTCGTGGCGAATGGGCGGAAGGCGAACATCCCCTGTTCTGGCATGCGGTCGTTGCCGAGGCGGTGGCCGAGCATAAGGGGGGGCTTGCGCGGATGTTGAAGCCCGCGACCGGCAATGACGGGCCCGGCGACGGTGAGGCTCAGGAACTGGCCCGTTTGCTGACCACGATCGGGGAAACAGTTCTACAGCGTTTATATCCCGAGGCCCCTCAGGCCAATGAGCACGGCAGTTGATCAAATGTCCGTTTTCGTTGCCACATTCCCAACAGCGGACGTTCCCCTTTCGGCCATTTTCGGACACGTCTGATATGCGCCCATTGTGGTCATTGCCCGCGCTCTTTTCCGCCCCCGTAAGCGGACGATCGGTCACTCGCGCCGCTAATCTTCGCTTTCGACCGAAGCGGGACAATTGCTTCAAAAATCTTTCGACGATCCCGACGAACCTTGCTCAAATGTTTGTTTGATCGGCGGGGACCCCCTGTGGCAGCCCCGCTGCGCCTTCCCCCTTTGAGCACCCAAATTCGTCCATACCGACCCCATAGCAGGTCATCGATATAGAGCCGTAGGTATAGCCTTGGACGAGGGGGTTTGCTGCTCCATGCTCAGCTGCCAACCCGGCCGAATAGAGCAGCGGTATGAAATGATCTGGGGTCGGAACCGCTGCTCGGTAATCCGAATGCTCTGTGAGCGCGAGAATGTCGGCGGGGTTATCTGCCATCCGTCGGACAACTTCATCATCGAAGCGCTCTGCCCAGTCGAACGCAGCGTTCGGCTGCTCCCATTGAATTTCGCCGAGGTTGTGCACGACGTTGCCGCTGGCAACGATCAGTACACCTTCGTCGCGAAGAGGGGCGAGCTTCGTGCCGAGCTCGAAATGATAATCTAATGGCTTCAGCGCATTGATGGACAGCTGTACAACGGGGAGGTTTGCTTCGGGATAAATGTGGGCGAGCACGCTCCAGGTGCCGTGATCAAGCCCCCACTGATCACGATCTAAGCCCACCCAGGTGGGTTTCACTACCTCGGCGACCCGATCGGCCAACTCAGGTGAACCTGACGCTGGATATTCGTAGTCGAATAACTCTTGAGGGAAGCCGTAGAAGTCGTGAATCGTCCTCGGCCGTGCCATTGCTGTTACAGCCGTGGCTCCGATGAACCAGTGCGCTGAGACCACCAGCAGTGCTTTGGGTCGAGGCAACTGCTCGCCAAGCGTTTGCCAAAGATCGGTAAAGTCGTTTAGTTCGAGAGTATTCATCGGACTGCCGTGGCCGATGAACAATGCCGGCATGCGCGTCATATCCGCCTCCGAGGGTAAAACGTGGGAGAGCGTTGAAGGATGCCTCAGTTTCGGCAGCCGCCTTAGATCCACCAGGGGCACTACATGACGTAGCTCGCACTGGTCTCAGCCGGATTTGAACCGGGGTATGATTGCCGCTTATTCTATTCCTCAACCAGATCTACGTCGGCGACCTGCCCGCTCGCCGTCATGTGCAGGAGCATCGTCGCTTTGATGTCCAGCCGACGATTGGCGATCCGATAGTAGAGGACTGTCGCGATCGGCTCGCTGTTTCTTACCATCACGCCACCCGAGACAGGGCTACGGTGAAGAAAGGCGAGGTCTTGAACCTCGCTCAAATTACTAAGTGGCGGACTGCCCGCAAGAACTGGAGTGGCTTTCGAAGCAAAGTGGCCGGAAGCTTCTATCGCGGGCCCGCCTAGCTCAAGAGCCTTGAGCACAGCTTTGGCCTTAGAAAGCGGCCCTGGGTCCTTACGAATGCGTCCGCCTAAGTCTTGGGCCAACGGTCCAATGCGAGGTGCGGGCCGCTCCCCCCCCTTCTTTGACGGTGAGCCCCTCAAACCTGCCGTTGGTGAACCTTGGCCGTAGGCTAAGTTTGGCATCAGGCGCACACAGCCAGCCGTTTTGGGCTAGAGTATATTCCAAGTCAGGAAATCCATCGACGAAGCGGAACAGCCTACCTTTCCACGCTCCAAAGGCGGCCATCTTCCCTGGAGCAATTTCGTACCGGCCAGAGATTGCTTTGATTGCGCTAGAGCGCGGAGAGACTCCGTGCCGTTGCTGCCTTGAGTAACCCGGCCAACCGCGACTTGTTGCGACGAATTGGATGATGTCTGAGAACATGCTTGAACTGTCGTTCGAGTTGACCATCAAAACAATTCCTCGGTCGCCGCCCACGTAACCAAGCATCTCGGAATCGAACCCCTTGTTACGGCCGTCATGACCGAAACGCCGTTCAACCTTGCTGCCGGTGAGGCGAAAGCCGAGCCCCCAAGGTCTGGTGGGCGTTCCTGGGCTCGCTCGTAGGGTGACGGGCGTCAGTGCCTGCTCCGCCATCGCACGCGATAAGATCGCGCGCTTTCCGCCGCCCACCGATTCTTGGACTGCTATCAGAAAACGCGCCAGATCACTTGGGGTCGTCCACAGGCCGGCGGCAGCTTTGGTGGGATAAGTGTAGTAGCTACCTGCTACAGCCTCTCGTCGAGTGTTGTGCGCTACAGCGAGTGGCTCTGCCGCTGGATTTCGGCTGACGTGGTAAGTTGAAGACTGCATTGCGAGCGGATCGAGGACGAGCTTCTGGACCGTCGCTTCGAAGGGCTCGCCGGTCACATCCTGCATCAACAATTCAACGACGGTATAGCCACCCCCGGAATATCGCCATACCGAGCCCGGAGGTGCAATCAGCCGAATTGGGGGATTATTTGCTGGAGCTTGCCCATCAAGCACCTGGATAAGGTTGGGTACGGGCGCAGCCGTGGAATAACCTTCAAACCCGCCGACGGACATACCGGCTGTATGACTGAGCAAGCGTCGCAAAGTGACTGGTTCCCCTTCGGCGAGGGGGCTAGCCACTATATGCCATGAGGCCAGCTGCTTATCGACATCGGCATCCAGCAAAAGCGCGCCCCGTTCAACAAGACGAAGCGCAGCAACCGCAGCAACCGATTTTCCAATCGACGCCGATTGAAATAATGTTTGTGGTGTCACGCGGGCGGGCTTCCCAGCCTCGATAAAGCCGTAAGCCCTAGTTTCCACGATCGTGCCGCCGTCCACGACCGCGAAAGAAAAGCCAGGAATGCGTCGGCGCTCCATCCAATCCTGCACGTAAATGTCCAGAGCGCTTGCTGGAGCAATTGCCCTCGCTGGCCTTGGACGCCCGGCTTCAGCAACAGCTTGACCGGATAATAGGAAAATACAGGTGATGAGCAGTGCGAGTGATCGCATTGTGACAAAGGTTCTCGCTGTTGCTGTACGCGCTCGGGCTCCTGCTGCCATTGGTTCAGCCCCTAAGATAATCTCGCCAATCGGATTGCAGCGTGGCCCGAGTGTGGCCCCAAGCGCCACTGATCGCAATGTCCGGTTTCCACTCAAAGCGGATATCAATGATCGAAGTCGGTTACTGCGCGCGTTTCGTACTCCCAGTCGAAGATTAGCGCAGGGCCAACTCCGCGGCAATCGTTCGAGCTTCCTTGATCTCCGTCCGGCTGGCCTCGCCGTTTTTGGTGAGCGCCACCACCTGCAGGTAATAATCGCGCGCCTTGGGATGATTGCCCAAGAGCTTCGCCGCCCGCGCCGCTCCATATATTCCGGTCAGGCGATGCGGGGCACGCTTCAGCGAGGCTTCGAACTCATTCATTGCTTCGGCCGGCCTACCGAGCTCCAGCAACAGCTCTCCCAGTTGCTCGCGCGCTGGCAGAATCGCGCCTGGCGTTACCGGATGTTTTTCCAAGGCATCGTCGGCATCCGCAGCGCCGCGCATGATCCTTATTGCCTCGTCCTTCCTGCCTTCCGCCTTGGCAAGCCAAGCATCGGCAATCTGCCGCCCAATTGCTACCTGCGCCTTCCAGTCATAGCTGCCTGAAGGAATAGTGAGTTTGCGTTCGATCTCTCCCAGCTTTGCGACCTCAAATCTCGCCGAAGCAGGATTGTCGCTGCGCGCCGCGCCGACCGCTCGCGCGAAATGAATGTGTGCGACGGCCCATTGGAAATTCTCCATTGGTACGAGTTCGCGGACATTGATCGGCAGTTCCAGCTTGGCGGCTTCAGTCCATTGGCGCCGTTCCAGCGCTAGGCGCGCAGGGATGGCGGTCGCCGCATAGGCGACTGAAAAGATGGGTTCGTCGACCGTTCTCATCCCGCTCAGCTTGACGAAAACCTGCCAAGCTTTGCTGTCCTGTCCCGTCTGAAGATAAGCGTAGGCGAGATAATCCATTGCGTGCAGCTCTTCGCGCGATCCGCCCAAGAAGTTCTTACGCCGCATCAGTGCTCGCGCTGCTTCCTCTGACTTAAGGTTGGAGGCAATAGATTCCTCCCACATGCCTAGCCTCGTGAAGATGTGGGATGGCATGTGCTGTGCGTGCGCCGAGGCCGGCGCGAGGCCGGCGTAGCGCTTGGCGGCTGGTACCGCGAGGGCGGCGAGCGATGGATAATCGAAGCTGTGAATCAAATAATGCGCGACGCCGGGATGATCAGGTTCGGCCTCAAGGACAGCACCAAGGATCTTGGCCGCGCTCTGCTCGCGGGCAAACGTCGGGTCGGTATCTAGGGTACCCACAGCAGTTTGCGACAAGGCGTAGAAGACGGCAGCTTCGTGATCGGCAGGGTAACGCTCGTGAAGCGCCTTCATCGCCGCGTTGTATGTAAGCACGCGGGTCTTGTGATCGAGCTTATCGGAGTCCCGATAGAAGATAGCGATCGCGTCTACATAGTCTTTCTCGCGCTGTGTCTTTGCAGGCCGATTCAGCGCTCGCGCGACGGAGTTGCGCGCTTTGGCGAGCTCCACGGCGGTCGGCGGTGCCCACAGAGGGTGGTAGAGACTCATCGCCACGCCCCAATGCGCAATTGCACAAGATGCGTCGGCGGCAGCAGCCTGGCTAAAGCTATGTTCGGCCTGCTCATATTCAAAGGAGTGCAACCACGCGACACCCTGCAGGAAGCTCGGATGTGCCGCCGCGTTACAACTCGTCGGAAACGCGATCGCGCCGAGGAAGTCAGTATGCCCCTCGTGTGAATGTGGCGCGGCTTGAGCAAGGAAAAGAGCTGTTACGAATAAAAGCGTTTTCATGGGAGCGGCCTCCTCTTGACTCCATTACCAGACCTCGGGGCGACTGTCGCCGTTGGCATACAGCGGTAATAGAGCACACGAGACACATTCGCGGCCCGGTAAGTCCGCTCTGACGATCGGGGCTCGAGGCCACGCACGGGCAGTACGCGATTGCGAAGCCCGCCGGCGTATTTGGGCAAACCGGCGGGCTCGCGCCGGGTAGGCGCGCCTGGACCCGGCACGCTGAGACATTCTCTGCTTTTCGAGCGTAAATATCAATCAGTTATCGTGATGGCAGCTTTGAAAACAATGAGCGATCCCACTCATGTCGGCATTGGGTTGAGGCGGACATTGGCTTTGCTGCAATTCGTGTACAGACTGTCTCAGCAAGGGGGGTCGCCAATGGGTAATTCAAACGGTCGAAATCTCACCCTGATGGCGCTCATCACGAGCTGCTTCCTGCAAATTGGCGGGGGCCTGTTCGCGATCTCAATCCTAATTGGCCCGATCACGGAAGCGCCGCCGCGCTCCTTTGCTATATTAGAGGGACCGCACAGCTACGACAGCAGCGCTTTCTGGGAAACGCTTCCGCCAATCACCGGCATTCTGTTCATCATCGCCTTGGTCGCCAACTGGAGGACCGCTCGGCGAAGACTGATCGCGGCCGCTTTCGCCTTATTCATCTCGGGCGGACTTTTGGCTGGTTTCCTTTTGGAGCCCGAGTTCTCAAGAATAACGGAAGCGGGCTACCGAGACGTGCTCGATCCTGAGCTACGAAGGCGCGCACAAGGTTTCTACGCTCTCGATTGGGCGGTTTGGAGCGTTACACTGGTGGCCGGCATCGCTTTTTTGGTGGCCCTCGCCGATCCAGTGACAGGTCCAAAAGAACCCTAAGCAGGTTCGGCCCTGCCACGAGCATCGCGGAATGTCCGGAATGGGTCGAAAGCGGACGTTTCACGATTGCCGGAATGCTGAGACTTCAGCCATGTAAGAACGGCCCACATTGAGAGATTGTTCAGATGCAGCCTGTTCCGAAGACGCCAATGGAAGCGCTAAGAATTTTTCGAGACCGTAATTCGGAGGATTGGGAGCGGGATCTTGTTGCTCTTATGATTGGGTCGCTTGACGAAGCGCTGCCCGACCTAATGCGCTTGCGCGAGATCCGACAGCCAGCGAGATGTTGCAGCAGCGAGCGGCAGAAGCGCTTGGATGCGCCTGGAGAGATCGGGGGATGCTGATGACGGCTGACATCGGCGACTTTACGCCCGTCGGACGCCAGGAAATCCTCCTTCATCGTGGTCAGGTGCCACGTTCCGGAACCTGATCTCTCAAAGTCCGCGTTGGGTCGGAATGGAATGGCAGCTTTTGCTCCTAAGCGGCCAGAAGCTGACTGTCTGCTTTTGGCCAGAAGCAGTCATTCGACGCATGCTGGTCGCGTCTTCCTTATCCTCCCAATGGCTTTGAAGTGCTCTTCGATTGATTGTATTTCAATCGGCCAATGATCCCGCAAGCGTGGCCCAGTGACGCCGCCTAGCCCGCATTCGTTCGGCTCGCTTGCGGCATGTCTCACAGCAGAACCGCTTGTCAGGCATTTGGCGATATTTAGGCGCGTAAGTGCGATCGGACGTGAAGGCCACTCCGCAATGCTCGCACTGGCCGCGCTCGGGTGGGGGGTCATGCATTGAATTGTGGATGCGCGAATTTTGGGCATGCGTCGGTGCTAGGGCGGGGGGAACGCAGGACTCAGCCACCCCCCCGGGGGCACCGCCGCAACCCGTAATTTCATATCGAAGTGAGGTTTTCACTTCGCGCGCGCCCACGCGTGCGAGATCTGGGTTAGCATTATCGTCGCGTTTTGCGGCGGTCTGGGGGGGGAGGCCACCGCCGCTAGACGCACCCCGCCCGGCACCGATGCTGACCGTGCAGACGCTAAATCTATACATTTGCGGTCAGTCATCGACTGGCCAGCCGTCGAGAGCGATACGCTTGCGCCTGGGTTTGTGGCCACGATCCTTTCGCGTCTTGTCGTCGTGGCACTCAGCGCAAACCGGCTGCAGATTGTTGATGTCATGAACGGCGCCGCCAGTTGCGATGCTGCGGATGTGGTCAGCGATCGTTGCCGCACGAACTTGCGGAGGCGTCTTGAGCTTGCACAGCCGGCATAGGGGCTCGCGCGCCAGCAACTCAGCCCTCAGCCGCCGATGCTCGCGGCCATAGCCGCGATCCTTCGCGCTGCGGCCCCTATGGTCCCATGCGCGGCGGGTCACTGGACCCATCCTTGCGGCTCTGGACGCCGGACGTTCGTTCGGTCCAGATGTAACCTCCGACGAAGGGGAGGGATCAAATGGACCAAGCAACAAGACTGGCTATTCAAGCTGTCGTTCGGGGCCTTCATCAGACGGGCGTTCTCAATCCGCCGTCCGTTACCCAAGTTGTGAATGAACTTCTCGACGCAGCAACGCGCCTTCAAGATGCCGGGCATCAGGCCGACTCCAAGGACCTGATGTGGTTGGCCAGTGATATCGGCAAAGACACGCGCATCGGAGATTGACCGCAGCGTCATGCATCAGCTCCCGGAGTGACCGTGTCACCAAGTTGGGACGCGGCCTGTGGTACACGACAGCATTGTACTCGCGCATTGACCGTGGTGGACCTTAGAGTGGCACCCCCAAGGTCAGTAATGTATGTTGGAGCGCGGTAGGAGTTCGGCGCATGTTTGATTGCGAAGTTAAACCGAACGGTGACTTGGCTACGCTGCACATGGACATCGACGGAGTTACGCGGCGTGTGACGGTGACGCGTGGGGCCATCGAGACCCGCCTGAAGTTGGCTCGCGGAGACGCGAAAGGGATTGGTGTTCTCGATCAATGCGCTTTCGTACGGCAGAACTTGCCAGACGTGGTGGAAGCAGTGCGCCGGAAGATTGCGATCAAGCGCTGCCAGGCTGCTGTGGTCGTCATTCTCTGGGAGGGGGATCTCTAACTGTCGGCCTGAGAGACGGAGGGCCAGCCTCACTGCGAACTCGTCCAGCCGACGCAGAAGATCATCGAACCGATCGTCCAACTCACGGTAAGAGGTGGTCATTGTACCACCTCGCGGCTTGCGTCCACGTTAACCATGATTATGCTGGCGACAGGGACTTCCGGGGGGATCTGATTCCGTGACTGACACTGACCGAGCGTTGCGGCGCGCTGAGGTGGAACGAGCGCTGCAGGCCGCGCTGTTGGACGAGGCTCTTGATCGCGCGTTAGCTTTTCGTGCTGCCACTCATCCGATGTCGGGTGACCAACAGCTGTCGAGAGAGCCGGGCTTTCCTGATCAGATGGCTGGCTCATGGTGCCCACGCGCTTCGGGCGGAGATGTGCATCAGCAAGCCTGATCTCAAACTCATCCAGCCGACGAAGTAGATCACCGAGCCGGTCGTCGAGGTCGGCCCACGTGCTAGGAGGGGGAGAGAGAGAGAGGGGTGTAAGGTTATATTGGGTGTCCATTATTGCCCACCTTTAAAACGATAGAGGGCAGGCCCATGCTTGGAATTGGCCGAACGAACTTCGGTGATGTGACCGGTTTCGATCAGTCTCCTCCGAGCTCCTGCCAGCCGTTGCCTCCGCCATCCGCCACCCGGCATTGCTTCGGCCCAGGCGTTGGCGATGATGAACTCATCATTCCAATGATGGCGGCGGAGCATGGTCAGCAGCATGAAGGCGTCGGGATCGATCTTCAGCAGGGTGTCAATTTCAGTCGCCGCGACGACCACGTGACCGCCTCGACCGAACCAGTTGTCGCCCGATAATTCCTTGGCCCAAGCACTTGCGACCACGCGCAGCACTTCCTCGTCCGGCAAGGGTTCATAGAACATCGTCCCATTGGCGTTCATCGCTACCTCCATCAGGTTCGAAACATTTTGGCATTCTCCCGCCCGCGTCATGCACACTCGCCAAAGTGCCTGATTGCGGCGTCCTTCCTCAACCCGCTCGGACGGCGCGGGAGTGGTCGGAAGCGAAGGGCGGCGCATGGCGGGGAGGTCGGCAAGGTCATCAAGCGAGCCCGCGATGATAGCGTAAGCCCCCTTCGCGCCTTGCGACGGCGGGGCGACCACAAAGCCATCGCCAAGAATATCGATCGGGCGAGCTGGATTAGGCCGTACCCTGCGCGACTCACCGCCGTTGCGATACCAAGCTTGGAAGTTGCCCGACCCGCTCCGCACGATGAAGGGACTAGGGCCTAGTTCGCTCATAGCATCGGCAAGCATCCGCTCGTCCGGCGCATCGACGTCAAGAATTGTGATCCGGTTCCGCCGACAGGCCAGCCCGAAAGCGTTTTCGGCCGGAAACTTAATCGCGAAGTGCTGAGAGGCCGGAAGCCCGATCTTGAGATAACCCCGAACAGCCGGTCGCTTGTCGCGCACCGGGAAAGTTGCAATCCCGCGCTCGGCATAACGCGGCTGCCATTCAGCGAAAATCCCGTCCACGGGTTAGGCGCCGTCGATGTCGCGTTTTCGGGCCTTAGCCATGCTTGTGCCGCCCTGCTTCAGGCTCAATCAGACTGGCACCCGCCTCCACCAACGCTGCGCGCGCGGCCTCCTCAGTCTTGCACGGCTTTAGGTATCCGTTGAAACGAGATTCCCCGACACGAGCCTCGACGTGATGCACGTTGGCGTGGATTGCTGCCCAGCGGAAGGTGCCGTCGGTCATCTTGCCAATTAGGAAGCGGGGCGGCTGCATCATGCCAACTCCCAGAGTTTGTTCAACATCCGCTCGGCGCTGGTGATATAGAGCCCAGCTTCATGCTGATCGGCCATCCGATCCAGCAGATCGGATATCGTCTCGATCGGAGCCTGGAACGTCCCGTCGATCCGGTATCCGATCCATTGCTGCAAGGCGTGAGGCGCCATCCTCGTCATCGCCATTTTTTTAATCACGCGGCGGCTCGAAAGGCGGCTTCGAGTTCGGACTTTCGCGCGTGGATTTTTTTCCCGAGACGAAAGACTGGGATTGCTTGGGAGTGTACCAAATGAAAAGTGGCGCGCTCGGATTTACCGATGAATGCGGCAATCTCCTTCACGCCATTCAGAACGTCATCAGCGAGCATTCGAGCCTCCATGAGAGTGTATGCGACTACACTCCCATAAACGGCATTTGCCAAGATTACAAGGGGGTGTATGGGACTACGCACTCATTCAGGGATTGGGGCTTCATGTGCAACTAACGCGTAAGCAATTGGAGAGCGTGATGGTCGCGCATCACCGCATTCACCCAGACAAAAGCAGCACTTTCCTATCGCGGATCAAAACCTTGCAGCGCTTAGGTTTCCCCCCGGGCACTAACGTTGGGCGTGGCCCCAAGATGGAATATTCGGCTGAGCACCTGATGAAGCTGGTCACTCATTTTGAGCTCCAGCAAATTGGATTGCCCGCTGAGCGTGCCATCAATTGTGTCGAATTAGGCTGGGATTATCTAAAGGTCGGATACGGCGTCGCCGTCGATCTGCAGGATCAATTTGTGCCTGTTAAAGAGAAGATCCTGGCCCAGATTTTCGGACGACTCTTAAAAGACTTGCAGTTTGAGGTAGACGCCCCTGGCACCACGAGTGGCATGCCGTTCGCGATAGCGATGACTGCGACCGAGTTTTGCCGTCAGCTAGGCCGGGAGTCAGCTCACCGCTTCAGCTACACTTATGTCTTGCTTGATCTGTCAGATGTCGTGCGCAGTGTCAGATCAGCTTGCGTCAACGTTGGAGGGGTGACTGACACTGATTTTGGGATCGAGTTTGACTCATGGTCTGAACACATGGGCGGATATATCCGGGGCGGACATCCTCTAAAAATCCGAGAGGAGGCCGATGCCGTCGATTAGAAAGCGTAGCTGGACAGACGGTACGGGCGAGGCTCGGCAGGCTTGGCTAGTCGATTATCGGGATGCAACCGGTAGACGTCGCGCCAAGCAGTTTACTAGGAAGCGGGATGCCGAGGCCTGGTCCACACAGGCGGCTTGGCATGTTTCGCAGGGCACCCATACGCCGGACAGCACGTCGATCTCATTCAAGAAAGCTGCCGAGCAATGGGTTGAGCGAGGTCGGCGCGACGGGTTAGAGCCGACCACGATCGCCGCTTACGACCAGCACGTTCGGTTGCACCTGATCCCGTTATGCGGCGAAGTGAAGCTATCGCAGCTGACCACCCCCATGATTGAGGCGTACCGCGACCAGTTGGTCGACAAGCTGTCTCGCCCGATGGCAATCCGGGTGCTGCGGTCGTTGACTTCGATCATTGCGGAGGCGCAACGGCGTGGGCAAGTTGCCCAGAACGTCGCCCAGGCGGTCAGGATTAAGCGCGCGAGCCGCCAGCGCCCCAAAGCGCGCATCCCGACTAAGAACACGCTCAAGGCCCTCTTGCAGGCCGCCCAGGCGTCATCCGACCGCCAAGCATCCTCACTGGCCATGCTGGCGATATTTGCGGGCCTGCGCGCCTCGGAGTTGCGCGGATTGGCATGGCGGCAATTGGACTTTGCGGCGGGCACCGTGACCGTCGACCAGCGCGCCGACGCCAAGGGCCTGATTGGGGCACCGAAGTCACAGGCGAGCCGCCGTTCCATCCCCCTGCCCGCCTCTGCCGTATTGGCGCTCAAGCAATGGAAATTGGCCTGCCCGCCATCCGCGTCGGATCTCGTATTTCCATCGCTGGCGGGAAAGGTGATGTCGAACCGGTACATGAGCCTGAACCTGCTCGGCCCTATTCTCGGCGGGGCATCGATCACCCTTCATGATTTACGCCACGCGGCAGCCTCACTATGGATCGAGCAGCGCGTCGAACCCAAGCGAGTTCAAGGTTGGCTCGGCCATCATTCGATCCAGGTGACCTTCGACACCTACGGTCATTTATTCGAGGCCGTGGAGCGGGAAACCAGTGTCGCAGCGGCGATCGAAAAGGAGCTAATCGGCTGACTGCTTGCAACACAGATGCAACACAGCCCCCATTTTCCAAATTATTTCAATACCTAGAGACGGACTCTGACTCCGTTAATCGAGGTTCGAATCCTCGTCGGGCATCCAGCCTTCTTTCCAGGCTCGCGATCCAGCCCTACGATTGCGCGATGAAGATCATCGGCAGCTTCGTCAGCCCCTATGTGCGCAAGGTGCTGGCGTGCCTGGAGTTGAAGGGCGTCGCCTACGAGATCGACCCGATCACCCCGTTCTTCGGTAACGACCGGTTCGAGGCGTTGAGCCCGCTGCGCCGGATCCCGGTGTTGATCGATGGCGACGTCGTGCTGAGCGATTCATCGGTCATTGCCGCCTACATCGACGAGGTCTATCCTGATCCGCCGTTACTGCCCGCCGCCCCGGCGGACCGCGCAAGGGCCCGCTGGTTCGAAGAATATGCCGACACCAGGCTCGGCGACGTGTTCATCTGGGGCCTGTTCTATCCCAAGTTCGTGGCGCCGCTGGTGTGGGGCGAACCAGCCGATGCCGCCCGGATCGAGCGGACGCTTGCGCACGATGCGCCGCGCGAGCTGGATTACCTGGAGGGCGAACTTCCGGCCGATGGTTTCATCGTCGGCGAGTTCGGGCTGGCGGACATTGCGGTGGCAAGCTTCTTTCGAAACGCATTCCATGTCGATTTCGCGATCGACGAGCAACGATGGCCCCGTTCTGCCGCTTTCGTCACGCGTGCATTGCGCCATCCGGTCTTCGAGAAACTGCTTCGGTTCGAGAAAATCCAGCTCGGCACGTCGATTGCCGGGCGGCGTCAGGCGCTGATTGAAGCAGGCGCGGTGCTGACCGAGGAGACCCTTGGAGAACGCGTGCCTCGCCGGGGCGTCATGCGGCTCTAGCCCTGCGTACCGGCGATCCAGTGCTCGATGCGGGTCTTGAATGAACGGCGCGACGGGATGAAGCCAGGCTCGGCCGGATTATTATAGTCGGCCATGCCGTCGTAGATGAGCAGGTTTGCGGGAAGCTTGGGCCGAAACGTCTCTCGGCCGCGCATCATGTCTTCGGCCATCGCGAGGGTGCGGTGCACGTCCTCTGCGGTGAACGGCTTGAGCAGGCAGCCGAGCGCCAGATCGGGCATCGGGAAGCCCGGTGACTTGCCGGTCACGAACACGCAGGGAATGTCATAATCTCCAAGCCGCACCGCGACCGAAAAACCGGTCGATCCGTGCGCCAGCTGAAGATCGACCAGTGCCAGGTCGAGATTGAATTCCTCGGCGGCCGCGACCGCGCTGTCGAGATCGTCGGCCCGGGCAACCACGCGGTAACGCGGATTGTCCTCGACCAGATATTTGAGCGTCGTCGCCAATTGCGCGTCGTCTTCGACTATCAGGATCTTCAGCACCTTGTCGCCTCCCCCCGGCCGTCAGGAAAAATCCAATCTCGTAAGGATGATGGTCACCCATCACGGAAACAAAGCGAATCCCAAGCTTAAGAGATTAACGACGAGTGGAATCTTATCCGGGGTGAGGCGACGGAACTCGCGGCCTTAGGCTCGGTAAAAGATGTGTGCGCCGATCTTTTCCACGCGCGTCAGGCGCCGTCCCCAACTCGGGGCGACATAGTCGGCATGATACCAAAGGACGTCCGTGGGGAGCGTCGCACTGGCATTGGCGACCGCGATGCGGGCGATGGCCTGGGCCTTGCGCCATGCCTGGCAGCCCGGATCGATGCGTGGGAAACGGCCGGCGCGGACAAAGCTGAACTGCGCCTTCTGCTTGACCACGGCGCACCAGCTGTTTGGATATTTGTTCGAGGCGGCCCGATTGAGGACTACGCGGGCAACGGCAAGCTGGCCTTCCAGCGGTTCGCCCATGCTTTCGAAATAGACCGCGGTCGCAAGGCAGTTCTGCTGCTCGTCAAGCGCGGGACCAGTTGCATATTGCTCGACCAGATCGCCCAGGTTGCGGCGCACCGGTGGTGCGGGGGTGGTGATGGCGCGGATGGCCGGATTGAAGCTCTGCAGAATTGACTGGGGCGACTGCGCGGCAATGACGTGCTGGAGGGCGGGAGCATTTTGTCCGAAGGCTTCGCTCGATCCGCCGACAAGCGCCAAAGCCAAGAGCATCGCCGCCGCGAAGCCGCGACGGTTGAAAGAGTTGAACAATGATCAGTCCTAGATGGCGGTCAGCCGAAGTCCGCAGCCTTGAAAGTCAGGGTCGCGTAAAACTGTGATCGGTCTGGCCGTCTTGCACGGGGGTCGGGCGCTAACGCTTCGGACCCACTCGCTGTTAAAATTGCTGCACCTGCACATAAAGCAGCAGGTCCGCCGGGCAAGGTGGAGTCGTTGAGTCGAGCCAAGCAGGGGATGAGTGGCCGGAACATTCAAAAAAGGGCCGGTTTGCGGGGAAAATCTTGCCGCAGGATGAACGAAATCGTCTAGAATCATGCAAGTCGCGGAGGATCTGATGGCCTATTGGTTGATGAAATCTGAGCCCAGCAGTTACAGCTGGGATGAGCTGGTCCGTAACGGCGGTACGGAATGGGACGGCGTACGTTACAATGCGGCTCGGCTGCATTTGCGAGCCATGAAGGCGGGCGACGAAGCCTTTTTCTACCACAGCGGGGATCAGCCCGCAGTGGTCGGTATTATGCGCGTCGCCGGACCGGCCATGCCGGACGGCGAGGATGGTGCCTGGGTCAAGGTGCCGGTCGAGCCGGTCACGGTCCTACCCCGCCCGGTTACGCTGGCCGAGATCAAGAAGGAGCCGGCGCTCGCCGGGATCGAGCTCATCCGCCAGTCGCGGCTTAGTGTATCACCAGTGCGCGACGAAGAATGGACCAGGATCTTGGCGATGGCGGCGGACTGACCGCGAGACGCCGTCTCCGCGCAGTCAAAGAGTCAACGCCGCTGCGAACCGCAATCGCCGGACTTCCAAGGCTATCATCCGACATTAACCTCCTTTGATATTATGGCGATTCTTGATACGTTGATGCCGTCAGCGAAACGAGTCGGATATGTCCAGCGGATGCGTCGCGAGCCCGCTTCCGGATCCGTTCCCCAGGCGACGGCGTCGGCCCCGCCGGTCGGCAGCGGGCGGAGGATTCACGCCATGACCCATATCAAGACCAAGGACGGCACGCACATTTTCTACAAGGATTGGGGCTCCAAGGACGCGCCGCCGATCATGTTCCATCATGGTTGGCCGCTAAGTGCCTACGACTGGGACTCCCAGATGCTGTTCTTCCTTGAGCAAGACTTTCGAGTGATCGCGCATGACCGGCGCGGACATGGCCGTTCGAGCCAGACCAGCGACGGCAATGAAATGGACACCTACGCAGCGGACGTCGCCGAGTTGGTGACGGCGCTTGACCTCAGGAACGCCGTCCACATCGGTCATTCGACCGGGGGCGGCGAAGTCGCGCATTATGTCGCCCGCGCGGAGCCGGGACGGGTATCGAAGGCGATCCTGGTAGATGCGGTCCCGCCGGTTATGGTCAAGAAGGACAGTAACCCGGGCGGCACGCCGATCGAGGTGTTCGACGGACTCCGCGCGGCGCTCGCGGCCAACCGCTCCCAATTCTACCTCGATCTGCCGACCGGCCCGTTCTACGGCTTCAACCGCCCCGGAGCGAAGGTCAGCCAAGGCCTCATCTACAACTGGTGGCGGCAGGGCATGATGGGCAGCGCCAAGGCGCATTACGAGTGCATCAAGGCTTTCTCCGAGACCGATTTCACCGAGGATCTGAAGGCGATCGAGGTGCCGGTGCTGGTGATCCACAGCGAGGACGACCAGATCGTGCCCTATGCGGATTCGGCCCCTCTGGCGATCAAGCTGCTGAAGAACGGCACGCTCAAAACCTACAAGGATTTGCCGCACGGGCTGTGCTCGACCCATCCCGAGATCGTCAATCCGGAGATGCTTGCCTTCATCCGGGGGGAACGTGCGTCGGCCGAGGTCGAATCGATGGCGGCGGCAGCGCCGGCCATGGCGTGAATCAAGCGGCGGGTCCGGGCGAGACCTGGACCCACCGCCGAATATTACTGGGCTCGTCCAGTCGGTGTTACGCCGCCTGCTTCTGGCGCGATGCGCGCTTGCGCTCGTGGGGGTCGAGGTGGCGCTTGCGCAGGCGGATCGACGAGGGGGTGACTTCGACCAGCTCGTCATCGTCGATGTAGGCGATCGCCTGTTCCAGCGTCATGCGCTTCGGCGGGGTCAGCCGGATGGCATCGTCCTTGCCGCCGCTGGCGCGGAAGTTGGTCAATTGCTTGGCCTTCATCGGATTGACTTCGAGGTCGTCGGTCTTGGCATTCTCGCCGACGATCATGCCTTCGTAGAGCGCTTCCTGATGCGCGACGAACAGGATGCCGCGCTCCTCCAATGGGCCGAGGGCGTAATTATTGGCTTCCCCGGCGCCGTTCGAGATCAGAACGCCATTCTTGCGGCCTTCGATATTGCCCTTGTGCGGACCGTAGCGCTCGAACAGGCGGTTCATGATGCCCCGTGCCGCGCGTGTCGGACAGGAATTCACCGTGATAGCCGATCAGGCCGCGTGACGGGGCCGAGAAGGTGATGCGGGTCTTGCCGCCGCCCGATGGACGCATGTCGGTCAGCTCGGCCTTGCGTCCCGCCATCTTCTCGACGACCGTTCCCGAATATTCGTCATCGACGTCGATCACGACCGTCTCGTAGGGCTCGGTCTTCTTGCCTTCCTCATCTTCGCGGAACAGGACGCGGGGGCGGCTGATGCCGAGCTCGAAGCCCTCGCGGCGCATCATTTCGATCAGCACGCCAAGCTGGAGCTCGCCGCGGCCGGCGACTTCGAAGCTGTCCTTGTCGGCGCTCTCGGTAACCTTGATCGCGACATTCGACTCGGCTTCGCGGAACAGGCGGTCGCGGATCATCCGGCTGGTGACCTTCTTGCCCTCGCGTCCGGCCATCGGCGAATCGTTGACCGAAAAGCGCATCGACAGGGTCGGCGGATCGATCGGCTGGGCGTGAAGCGGCTCGGTCACGGTCGGGTCGGCGATGGTATCGGCAACGGTCGCGGTGGTGAGGCCGGCGATGGAGATGATGTCCCCTGCCCCGGCCTGCTCCACCGGCACCCGCTCGAGACCGCGGAAGGCCATGATCTTCGACGCGCGGCCGGCCTCGACGATCTTGCCGTCGGGGCTGAGCGCGTGGATCGGCGCATTGGTCTTGATCGAGCCGGAGAACACCAGGCCGGTCAGGATCCGGCCGAGGAAATTATCGCGATCGAGCAAGGTGACGAGAAACTTGAACGGACCGTCCGGATCCGCGGAAGGATGCGGCACGTGGGAGACGATGGTCTCGAACAACGGGTTGAGCGTTCCCTCGCGGACGTCGTCGGTCAGGCCCGCGTAGCCGTTGCGGCCCGAGGCGTAGAGCACCGGGAAATCGAGCTGCTCGTCATTGGCTTCGAGCAGGACGAACAGGTCGAAGACTTCCTCAAGCACTTCCATGGCGCGCGCGTCGGGGCGGTCGATCTTGTTGACCACCACGATCGGCTTAAGGCCCAAAGCGAGCGCCTTGCCGGTGACGAACTTGGTCTGCGGCATCGGTCCTTCGGCGGCGTCGACCAGCAGGATGACGCCGTCGACCATCGACAGGATGCGCTCGACCTCACCGCCGAAGTCAGCGTGGCCCGGGGTGTCGACGATGTTGATATGGGTGACTTCGCCATTGGCATCGGGCCATTCGACCGACGTGCACTTGGCGAGAATCGTGATCCCGCGTTCTTTCTCGAGGTCGTTGGAATCCATCGCGCGCTCTTCGACTCGCTGATTGTCGCGGAAGGTGCCCGATTGGCGGAAAAGCTGGTCGACGAGCGTGGTCTTGCCATGATCGACGTGGGCGATGATCGCCACGTTGCGAAGGTTCATTTTTGAGTCCCGGAATGGAGTTGCCGCGCCCTTACAGCAAAGTTGCCCTTGCTGCAACGCAACACGGGGAAATTGCTGATCTGTCTCTTGTACTCAGCCGGGCAGGCGTTCCAATATTTCAAGGCCGCGTTCGAGGGCGCGTAATTCGCTGGTGGCCAGGCGGCCGAGACGTCCTTCCAAACTCTTGTCGGCGGCGGGCGGGCGTGACAACGCGGCGCGTCCGTCGTCGGTCAGCCGCAGCGCGAGGCGGCGGCGATTGGCGGGATCGGCCTGACGTTCGACCAGGCCCGCGCGAACCAGATTGTCGATTGCGCGGCTGATCGCCGGGGCACCGCGTTTCACCCGGGCGGCGACCTGGTTGAGTGTTGCCGGCTCCAGCGCCGAGACCGATTCCAGCAGTTCGCGCTGCTGCCCCATTGCCTTGGCCGCGGCCGTGTCACCCCCCAGCCGTTCGACCAGCCGGGCAAATCGCGTTGCCAGGGCTCCTGGCGATCCGTTATTCATCATCATG